>JBAJNP010011112.1:0-15330 GCA_036877545.1 Yasuhikotakia modesta
AAGCGGACAGTGTGCTCTGGTCCATGCTGCCCTGCGGGGTCACGCTGAGGTCCTGCAGTATCTTCTGGAGCAGGACTGGAGTTCAGAGCTGAAGAACAGAGCTGTGCAGCAGGCGCTCATCGCAGCCTCCAGCATGGGACACACACAGGTACCAAACACACTCACACACACACTCATCTACACACATTAGCTCACAATTAATGTACATTAATAATAATCCATAGACTTTTATTGTGTTTATTTGAAGCTTTTTTTAATTATATTTCCACATTATTAACTTTTACTTTAACTTTAAGTTTAATAACGCCACACAAAGGCATTAGTGGACTTAAATTAAATGTTATTTATGAGGCATTATGAGGCACTAACCTCTAAAAACAATTTTGGCATTTTGACATTTAACGGGTTCTTTTGGAGTGATGATAATATTTCATGTTTACAGGTGGTGGAAAAAATATTGACATTAAATAATGACGATTTCTTAGTGCAGATTGATGCTCAAGACACTTTGTGGGGAGAAACAGGTTTGTTAGTTATATTTAAACAAGTTATTTTATTAAATCTTAGAAAACAAACCTAAAAGTAATAATTTATGGGCACAAGGTGCTCTTTTTATAAGATAATAAAACTTTTAACCATCTCATGATACACAAATGTGATGCTGAAGGATATTTGTTGACAGAATCTGCAGATTAATTCATTTTTCATTTGTGTTCAGCTCTTACTGCAGCTGCTGGGCGGGGCAAGTTAGAGGGGTGTGTCTTCCTGCTGGATCAGGGAGCCAATGTAACACAGCCTAACCGCAGGGGCGTGGCCCCCATCTTTAATGCAGTTAGGCATGGACACACACAGGTAAGTTTAATGCTAGTTTCTTTCCAACCTCTGAACTTGATTTTTGGTCGATTAATATGTGAATGTCAATTCAATTAAAATATTCAGTTGGTGTTTTTTCTGTTTTTCAGATTGCAGAACTGTTTCTGCAGCGTGGTGCTGATGTAAACTCCGGCGACAAACACGGACGCTCTCTGCTGATGTTGGCTGCAAGCGAAGGACACTTGAGGACTGTGGACTTCCTCATCTCACAGGGTCAGTGGGCCTGACCCAGAGGTCAAAGGGCACATTTATCTTAACCTGCAGCCTCAGTAACGTGTGTGTGGGTTGTTATCACAGGGGCTTGTCTCACAGCGGTGGATAAGGAGGGTCTGACACCGCTGGGCTGGGCCTGTTTGAAAGGGCAGAAGAAAGTGGTGGAGGTTCTGGTGCAGAGAGGAGCTCAGATTGACCACGCAGATAAACATGGACGGACGCTGTTGGACCTGGCTGCGTTCTGTGGAGATGCTGACATAGTAAGCTGAGAAAATCTCTCTTTGTGAGGACCCTCTGTTTGGGCTGTGTTGGGTCACAGCAGAAGTACGTAAATTGTCCACAAATTGTGACATGATGTGTTGATATCATAGATGATTCTTGTTGCATGTGCAAACCATTAAACTATTGAAAATGACTCATGTTGGTGTGTTAGTGAGAATTTGTGTCACAATATCATGTTGTGTAGGTGAATTACCTGGTGGAGTGTGGAGCCACAGTGGAGCACATGGACTACAGCGGCAGGAGACCCTTGGATCGGGCCATCGGCAGCAGAAACCCCCCGGTCATGGTCACCCTGCTGAAGAAAGGGGCCAAACTGGGTGAGTTTCACCTCAGAACATCTCCTGGGTTCATGTGCTGTCCTCAGAAATACAGAGTCCGGTTCTCAGGAGAGACTCGTTCATCTAAATCTAGAACGTGGCAAGCTCCAGTTGTTCTCCCGTTTTCTCAGAGAAAAAGTTTCCTTCAGTCCTAAATATAATTTAACCAGGCCATGTTTACCCAGAGTCACTATGTGCAAACCTTCAGAGAATCCCTCTAAAACGACCACCTAGTCCGAGGGTCTCGATGACGATGCATTTTCAGGATCTTAGTTGATGATGTTTTGGTGAGATTCATCTGCTTTGGAAAAGACTGGCTGGACTGGAAAGCAAAAAGCAATGTGCTTTTGTTAGCAAGGTCCATAACCACAGAACCACACAGACTGATGGTCAGAATTAGCATTAGCTGAGATTTCCAGTTTGGAGTTTTTTTGCTTGCTGTGCAGATAATATTGCAGGACAAGCATAAAAAAAGCTAGTTAACTATTTTTAGGAGTTCAAACATGTCAAAAACGTTTTGTTTCAGAAAGTTTTTTTCTCTCACAAGCCTGTAATGTTGCTTAAAGAGGGGTTTCTTTCTCATTCTGTCTAATTTCTTATTGAATTCCTATTAAAATCTGTTAGTAAACCTGTTATTTACTCTGCGTGTGTGTGCGGGTGTGTGTACATGTTAAGTTTAAGCCACTAAACATCTTAGAGAGGAAGTAACAAGATGTGAGGTTGTGTCGATGCCCATATTATGACCTTTGTTTAAAAACACATGTAAGTTTATTAAATTAAACAAGAAACTGTTTATGTGACAGTAAAGTTTAACTGTGAGGTTTGCTCTGTATGTCAGGGGCTTTTATCCTCTGAGCGAATGGTACATAATACATTTGCTTAATAAAATGTAAAAAATAAAAAGTATAAAATATTTATTTTCAATGAACCATTATTTCATTATGGATTGTTTCATTATGGAGCAGTATTGTACTGCTCTATACTGTATTATATATTAAATAAGACTGTATTGCTCACATACTGCACTGCAATGGCCTTTCAAACTGTTACTAAAGTGTATCGTTCCATCAGTATATGCTGTCAGTTCCTAATGTCTGTATATATTCTTTTCTTCACTCTTTCTTTCTCTTATTTTCTCTGCTGCTGTCCGTATATCAGCTAAAGGCTACAGCACATCTCCTTACGAGCGATCAGGTATGTTTCAGTCATCCCGTGAGTCTGTGTAAGTCTGTCTGTCGGCACTGACGTCTGTCTGTCTGTCTGTCGGCACTGACGTCTGTCTGTCTGTCGGCACTGACGTCTGTCTGTCTGTCGGCACTGACGTCTGTCTGTCTGTCTGTCTGTCTGTCTGTACAGGTAACGCCTCCATGGCCACCTCCAAACCAGACGTCCTCCTCAGTCTTCTGCAGAGACTCATGGAGGAGGGAAACATGCTGTATAAGGTCAATCTCTACAGATACAAGCTCTGAGGGACTGTTTTCCTCTTTAAAGATTAGACGTGGTTACCATAGTAACTTGTGCCATAGTTTTAATACCTGGTGTTTTGGAAGAATGCAAAATCTGTTTTGTTTTGAAGTTTTCTAGGGCAGTGCTGCCCTAGAAAACATAAACATTAATGTGTATATCAGGCCCTGACTCAAACCATGATTGTGGCGTTGCCAGCGCTACAGGAGCACTTTCTGAAGTTTGTCGTTTGTTTGCATTCTCTGTTTGTTTCTTCTCTCTCTTTTATTCAGAAAGGGAGGATGAGGGAGGCGGGTCAGCGGTACCAGTGTGCCCTGAGGAGGTTTCCACGGGAAGGATTCGGCGACGACCCCAAGGCTTTTAGGGAGCTCCGAGTGTCGCTTTATCTCAACCTGTCCCGCTGTCGCCGCAAAACCAACGTACGGTGACACGTGGTTTACTGACAGTTGCTTTACATCACTGTGAAAATTATTACTATGGCAACCATCAATTAGGAGTGACTCCTTTATTCTGTACACACATGGAACAATCGTACAGAATTCACTTCACCAAACTTCTCTAGCAGTAGCGTCTGTAAAATAGATCATGTATGTACTGCTTTAGCAGAATAACAACAAGGGCCTCTGCGTTCGTAGAACTGATCTGAAAACAGTTTATGGGAGCATTAGAATATAATAGAGAGACGGTCACAGTGTGTCCTGCAACTCATTTTAGAATCGCACAGGCATCATGGAAATGTGATTCGTAATGACAGAGTCATGTAACATTTAAAGTGCCTCATTATGGCTGGGGATTGTGGTCCTCACTGAAACTCTGTCCTTCATCTGAGGGCCGTAACTGCAAGCGTCTCGCGCTTTCAGATTCACACACAAAAGCAGCATGAAGGTCGAGTTAAATGTGACCGACTACCAGAATTCAGCCGCAGTACATTTAGTGTATTGAGTGCTCTCGTGGGTCTGATAAACACAATGACTCTCTCTCTCTCTCTCTCTCACCTGCTCTCTACAGGACTTTGGCATGGCTGAGGAGTTTGCGACCAAAGCTCTGGAGCTCAAACCCAAATCCTACGAGGCTTTTTACACTCGCGCCAGAGCCAAAAGAAGCAGCAGGTATTAAACTGGGTTCTGCTGTGGTGAAGGATTCAGATCATAATGACATCATCAGTGAAGTGTTTGTTAGGTGATCATTCATTGTCAGTTCGGATGTTTCTCCCTCAGGCAGTTCACTGCTGCACTGGCGGATCTCTGTGAAGCCTCTCGCCTGTGTCCCAGTAACAGAGAGATCCGTCGTCTGCTGGCGCGGGTGGAGGAAGAGTGCCAACACCTGCAGCGTCAGGGTTCCAAACACCCCGCCTGTCTCGCCAACCCCTCACACACCAAGGAAGACCACGATGAAGACGATGAGGAAGATGATGACGAACACGACATTGAGAGTTCAGTCACTGTTAACATGTGGCAGGCAGAGGAAGAAGAGGACCGCCAGGATAAGAGGAAGGAAAAGTGGCACCAGAGCCGTACTTTGCCCGACTCTCTGTCTCTTGCGGTATCAGACGCCCAGCCTGCCGTCTCTGCGGCCATTCCCAGTCGTGCCGCCCACCGCCGCTTCCTGTCCAGACCGGCTCAGAGCATGAAAAACCATGAGGGCAGAAGCTCGCTGTACACGGACGGGAGGACAACCCACAGCGCTGGTTCCAGCCCCATGCCGGCCCGCCACCGGCCCACCTCTTTTCAAGAGCGGCCCTGTGTTGACATCGGCCACTTTGGCTCGGAGCCCGGCGCTGAGAGGGGCACTAGACTGGGCAGCAGTCGGTTCAATCGTACAAAGAAATCACCTGAGGAGGGTGACATTGAGCCCAGAGGAGAATTTTACAGGAGCAGCAGTGTCCGAGTTTCCAGCTCCTCCGGCGGAAATCTGGTGGAGAGCGGCCGTGTGCGCAACTCCATTGCTATCGCTCCTGACAGTTCTGCAAGACAGTCTGAGCATAAGCCACGCCCCTTTATGGGTGTCATTGACAAGACTGCACGTTTTCAACCACAGCAGGGTCACCATGGTAACCTGGTATCCGGGTATAGCTGGCAAGGGCTTGTGCCGGAACGGGTTGAAGATGCACAGGAACTAACCGGTGACCTCCAGTACTCCAATAAAAGTTACCAGGAACCAGTTCCTAACATCACACACACCTCTGAGTTCCACCAGGAGAGATTCCTCCAAACCGGACCTGGATACAACGACAATAGCCCTCTTCAGCAGCACTACAGTGAGACCAAGCACAAGCAGGCCAGCCTGGCCCGGGACAACCCCGTACTGATCAGCGCCATCAAACCCAAATGCTCCTTCATTGAATCCAACGTGTAGCTACAAACTCAGACTTCTGGTTTAAATATTGAAGACTCTGTTTCATAATGACTGTCTCTCTAATAACTGTATCTGTGCTTTAAAGAGTTACACAGTTACGCACATTATTATTCATGTTTACACCTGCAGCTTCAAAAGGTATTTAACTCCATTTAGATGTGGAAGGCTGAGAACAGAGATATGATTCAGTTGAGTTTAAAATGTACTGATAAGATACTGGATGTGACTAAAGCTACAGTACAGATATAGGACTTCAAAAAATGACTGCTGCATAGATCCTGTGTGTAATGAAACGTGTGTGAGTGAGTGTGTGTGTGAGTGTGTGTGTGAGTGTGTGTGTGAGTGTGTGTGTGAGTGTGTGAATGTGTGAATGTGTGAGAGAGTGAGTGAGTGAGTGAGTGAGTGTGTGAGTGAGTGTGTGTGTGAGTGTGTGTGTGAGTGTGTGTGTGAGTGTGTGTGTGAGTGTGTGTGTGAGTGTGTGAGTGTGTGTGTGTGTGTGTGTGTGTGTGAGTGTGTGTGAGAGAGAGAGTGTGTGTCCTTACCTGCTCACCATTTGAACTAATTTATTTATGGTTGTCTGATTAAAATATATTTATATGAGTTATTTTTTCACTGTTATATGTTATGAAACCCTACTATGATTGTAGATGAACTGTATAATGGAGGCTTCAGGTTTACATGCTAAACCACGATCAGATTTCTAAGAGGACATGAATGTTATTTCATATGTACATTAACTGCAGGTCATTTGATGTATAGGGCTGTTGTGTATTTAAATATTTCAACATCATATACAACAATAAAACTCCAGTTTAAGACTCTAGTTTATTACATAACATGTGAATCCTTTTAAATGTTCCAAATGTAAAATACATTATTACTATTAGTAGTCTGACCTTAAAGTCAGTTTTAGCCGATTATTTATTTTACAATATAGGATTAACTAAGAAAATTGGGAGCGCATGCTGCCCTAATCCTGGAGGATTGTGGGTAATTTATAAAGTGTTATATAGTGTTCTGAATTGTTACATCAAAAAGCAGGCAACCCCAAAGTCTACAGGAAACTATATTCTAGTAGCTATTTGTTGTCTGGAGATTTATTTGACATTCCCAGGCAGAAATAATCAACTCCGATCATAAAGAAACGAGACACACTGTTTAATAAGATTCATGATTTGTGTAAATGTACATGATGAATGAAACTTAAACAGCTATTTAATCATTAATCTCATGTCAGCAGATCCCACTGTAATAGATTATGACTTTAATCTCACAGCAGGTTTATCAAAACAGCCAATGGCTCATAATAATGTTTAATCTATCTGTAAAATTTCAGTTTAGCTTTAAGTTATGTACAGTATTATGTTATATACTAAACTTGGTGACTGTAAAATCACAATAAAAATAATAAAATAAAATAAAATCACACATTTGGGTCAGATCAGGTCAAATTGGACAGAGCGTGTGATTGGAGCTTATAGACTGGAGATATCAACTCCTCGTTTTTCATGACTTTAGACAAACACAATTGGACTGGAATCACAGTGGGCATTAAAACAATTAAATAAAGATCTGCTCACATCTGATACGTGAAATTTTATGAACTGAGATGTCAGAACTGAGATTTCTTATGTAACAGCTGCTGAGAGCAACGCTTTCAAATAATCAGCAGTAAACATACAAACTCCACAAACCGCTTTATATAACACACACTAATCCCAAGTTTACATCATTAGCCACAATCTCCAAGATTAGGTCCTAAAAACCACTTAATTAAGATTTCCTGTTAATAATGTTTCAGAGGCACAAATCTCTCATTTATGACATGATATTTTCACCAGCAGACACACAGAGACACTGAGGGGTGTGTTATGAATACAGATGTTATGTGTTGTGCTCTGCTCATACCAATGTGTCGCTCAGGGTTTCCTTGGTGCACCGTAACAGCCCCTCCCCATCTATGTGATTGGATTTAAGCGTGTCAATCATGGCCTCTAGCCCCTCCTCCTGTAACCATGCCAACACATCCACCTCAGACCACTCGCTCATCATGAGGCTGCAGTGACCTCGCAGCTTCCTGCCTGAGAATGAAAACATTCATTTCAGCCCTGATTTAAAGACCGAATACTTCATGAAACTGTACACAAACTCAAACAGATGTAATGCATTAAACATGAGGATGTTCAACACCATGAATCTGGATCATAACAATACAGTGTTTGTGTGTGAATGCCATTATATTAGTATTCATAATGCAGATTTGTGCCCTGCTGTCTCCACACACAGTTGTAGCAGAGTGTGTAAAACTCACCACTGCACAAACTGCTCTGTGTGTTAAACTCAAGGCTGTGGTCGTGAGAGAGAGAGAGAGAGAGAGAGAGAGAGAGAGAGAGAGAGAGCATCTCATTCTGTTTTCTGTTGTAAATTTTGTTTAAAACTAGATCTCTCCTTTGTCTTTGATCCATACTGAGGAGTTACTGAACATGTTAACAGTACAAATATAATATAATAGTATAATTCTCACATTCCTCAAAGCAGAACTTATTCATTAAAACTCCACAGCAAACAGGGAAATTTTCCTTACTGTCCACATTCTTATGGAGGAAACTGTATGGAAATGACTGTCAATCATCCTTCATTTCATTGGCTGGACACAATATGTGATGAATATGAACGTGTCTCATGTCTGACTTTAGCCCACCATCTAGTGGGCATGAGGAGAAATGCGGCACAAGGAGGGATTTTTGAGGAATTTCTTGGGATTCTAAACTTTTTTGGGAATTCTAGCGGTGTCCTGCAGGTCACATCCCATCCCATCTCAACCTTAAACTCAAATCCAGAAGTTAAAATCATAAACGCTTCATGATGACGGAGCAAACATACAGGAGACCCCCGAGGTCATATTCAGCCCCCCAGCCAGACTTTCATGTGGGTCCGGTGACGAACAGCTGATCACTGAGACAGTTCTGAGATCAGTTCTTATGCATAATGAAAGAACAATTGTCTTGCTTAAGGACACGATTAACCACATTATAATAATTAATACCTGGTACACATACAGTATAAATTACTTTATATGTCCATTTATATTAGTGTCAATCAATTAATGTTATTAATGTAAACATGTATAATTTGCAAACATTTAGTCACAATTTCTGTTCTTATTATTTAAAGCTTTAAAACATGTTGATCTTAAAATTGAGCAGATTTTTATTATTATATATACTTTGAAAATAGTTTTGAAGATAATACATCTTCAGTATTTGACATTTATATTTGATCATTAAAAGTGTTTAGAAATTTGTATTTATACCTATAAACTGTATTACAGGTATTCAGTTTCACTTTATAACTAAACTCAGGCAATAAAAACTCATTAGACACTTTCAGATTTTAAAAACATCCTTTTAATAAGTCTGTGCCAAACATCCACAAACACACACAAACACACACACACATCCATACACACTCACAAACACACACACACATCCATACACACAAACACACACACACATCCATACACACTCACAAACAAACACACACACACACACACACACACACACACACACTAGTGAAAAATAATGCTCCTACAAAAAGAACGCTACCATTTGTTTCCCACAATATCTTTAAATAAAATAACTTCAAGTACTCTGACGCAGGTACAAAAAAACTCAGTTCTAGCTGCCGCCGGTGGGTCACCGGACGCCCGCCGTCCGTTTTTGGGGCGGCTCTGTGGATACTGAAGAAAACGCAGACGGTTTTCAAACAGGACGTGAGATTCGTACGATACGCCTTTGACTGGAGGCCTTGATGGGTTTTACGAAAACAGTAGCATTACAAAAATGAGGGAAAAAACAAAAGGAAACCGATTTTTTCTATACCCTGTTCTGAAGGGCAGGCACTACTAAAATTTAGGAGACCACAGTGTTTTGTAGAGGATATGTGTATATACTGTACAAACAATAAATGTATATTATTAATCACTTTAAGACTAAAATTAATTGCTACAATCGTTCTAAGGCATAAACAATATCCAATGTCTGAAACAATATGTACACTTCATTCCAAAAGAGACTCAATATATAGACATTAATAGACAGTATGTACACCAGGGGTCTCCTGCTGTTTGCGTGTACAGTGGTACAGTTATCCATCGATGCCACATGGCACTGAACAGTGTAAACAGTTTTTTTTTCTTGGCTTTGTTTCATATTTGGAGAGAAAAACACAAACAAATAAACATTCTGTCCGATTTAAAGCAGTTTTGCAATTTCTTCCTTTTCATAGAAAATGAAGTTTTTTTAGTCATAAATAATTATTTAAAAAATTAAATACATTCACTATAATAATAATAATAATAATAACGATAATGTAAAAATGAAACAAAAATAAGATATTTACAAGTAGTGGAAAGGGAATTTTCTCCCAGCGGATGAAACTACAGTGAGATTTCTCTGAGGGAAATGGTTTTACACAGAGACACCCTCTGGTCTTGTGTCTCTTTGGGTGTTAAGTGTGCGGTCGGTCGGGCCTCAGGATGGCTGTGACCCGTGAGGTGGTTCTGAGCCCCTGTGGCAGGGTTGAAATGACATCCTGTGGTTTTGTCACACCACATTGCTCTGAGCAGCTCAGTTTGTCTGTTTCAGAAGCTCGGTCCATCTCTTCTCAAAGAACTTCCTCATGTTGTGTCCGGCCCGGCCGATGTCCGAGTTGTCCTCGTTGAACTTCTCGCAGTTGTCGAACACCAGGTTGACGTCGATGATGAACGTTTCCAAGTTCTGATACCTGAGAAACCAAAACCAAATTAAATTAGTGAGTCTTAATGAGTGACATAATGTGACACGGTTTCAGAATTATATAGTAAATAATGACTAAATTTCCTTTAAAAACACCTACTGGCTGCTGACGAGTTTCTCTCGGATGGTGGAAAAGTCCATGGGCTTTTTAATGACTTTTTTGTAGCCGGGGACGGATTTGAGGTTGACGGGTGTGAGGAAAGGCCAAGCGTCCTGATGCCGTTCCAGTTCAGCCAATAGAATCCTGAGAAGAACACAAGAGCATTATTACATCATCAAACAAACACCACACGCAGAACACAAACACTGTCAGTCAGCGGCACCTGCAGAGGCCCAGGTCCCGGTTGTTGTCTCTGGCTGTCTTGGCTCTCTTCACGCAGATGGGGGCGTCTGGTTTGGCTGCGGGTGGGGTGGAGGTGTTCTTCTTAGTCTGGGTGGAGGGCGGGGCTGTTTTCTTTGGGGGGGTGGTGTTGTTGTTGCTGGTGGTTGCTTCTTCTTCACACAACTCTGTTTGTTTCTTGCTTTTCTTGGCGGCTTCTGTTGTTTTCTTTCCTCCACTAGCTGGTGCCGCACGGTTCTGTTGCTTCCTGGCTTTGGGCGACTGGCCGCTTGCCTGAGAAGGTGAAGGCAAAACCTGTGTGAATGCAGTTTAACACTAAATCTTCAGTATTTTATTCATGGTGTTTAGAAATCTGTAATGAAGCTGTAAACTTTAAACTGTAATTAAAAAAAGTTACAGGTATTTACTGGACCTTAGAGGCCTGAATGTTTTTATTAAAATCAATTCAATCAAAATATTTTTGACTCAGAAAATATAACTCTTTCCTTTATGAAACTTGGTTTAATTTCTGCACTGCAGAACACAATGAAGAACGACTCATGGGTGGGTCTGTGTTGATGCTGTTCTGTGAGCAGGAGGCGGTTACCTTGGAGATGCAGGAAGGGCAGTACCAGTCTCCCTCAGGGATGTTGGTGATTTTGGGTTTGTGGCAGTAGGTGTGACACCCCTTATCACAGCCGTCACACAGCAGCAGCAGGTCTTCATTATCACCCTTTCTGCACATCTGACAGTACTGAACACACACACATTTTTAATCTTCAAAACTAATAAGACAGAATAAAATATTTAAAAACTTTAAAAAAACGTCTTCATATCTGTAGCTCCTGACAGGAACGTTACACTGGGCGGAGTTTGTGGTGTGACATCACTCACCACTTTCATGATGGATCGCTCCCAGGCGATGGATTTCTGCAGCTGCTGCAGACACATGGCCAACTGAGAGGAGCTGCGAACCTCCAGCAGAGCTTTTCTCCACAGCTTCATCCCTGGAGCGATTTCTTCCTCTCCCCTGTTAACACACACACAAAAACACACACACACACAAATAAGTGGGCAGATCGGTTTCAAAGCTGTATGTATAACATCTATCATCTGAAGCTAAATAACACACACACACACAGATACAAAACAATAGCCTAAATAGTGTCAAACACTTGTGTGGCCTGATGTCACACCCACAAACACGCAGATCACAGGACACTGGAGTGTGTCATGCACTTCAGAACATTACAAAACATCAAGCTTCTGAATTTCCAAACACTGAAATTGTTTGAAAAAATAAGACGGTGTTTGAGGGAGAATAAGGTTTAAAACCATGCAGCCAAAAACAGGACGAGTGCAAGCAGGAGAAAAACAAAAACAAGCACGAAACCCAAAACTGGGGCCGGGGGGAGAACGAGCAGAGAAGCCCCAGCCAGCATAGAGGGGGAGTGAGGATGAGGAGGTGCAGAGACGAAGGCTGCCAGTCTGTATGACCTACCCTTCCCCTCCAGCGCTAGTGGATGCAGCAGGTGCGGGAACAGTGACTGTACCCACGTTATCCAGTTTGATCTGGATGGTGGTCCCTAAGGGGCTCCGCAGGTACCTTCTCTCGATGTGGCGCTCCAGATCAGCCAATCGTGTCACTGCCATGTCCAGCGGGTTGCTGGGGCGACGAATCAGGCCTTTTTCTGAAGTCCGCTCCTCCTGGCACTCCGCCCCTGGGCGGGGCTTGGGGAGGGGCTTGTGCTCGTAATAGACCAGATCTTCTCTTTCAGACTGCGGCTCCGGATACGCCCAGCCCTGACGCAAGGGATTGTGGGAAGCGTTAAACCAGGTAATCATCAGTTTGTCTAAGAATAATAAATGAAGCTGTGAACCGTGTCTCACTCACTTTGACCTGCAGGCTGGCGGAAGTCACCCTGCGCTCCAGTTCCTCCACCTGCTGCAGTAAAGCGATGTCAGTCTCCATGGCTTGCTCCTCCACACACCACTCCTGCAGCGTCTCCACAGAAACCTGGCCCTCCTCCAGCTCTGAGACCTCCATCACTGACACTGCAAAAAAATAAGTCATAAGCACAGCAGAACTCAGCTTATTTAAACAGAAGTGTTACAGGGAGTGTTACAGAGAGACACACACTCACACAAACAGAAACACACACACACTCACAGAAACACACACACAAACAGAAACTTACAAACAGAAACATACACACAAACAGAAACATACACACACTCACTCACACAAACAGAAACACACACACTCACACAAACAGAAACACACACAAACAGAAATACACACACACTCACACAAACAGAAATACACACACAAACACACACACTCATTCACACAAACAGAAACACACACACTCACTGTGGCTAAACTCACCCTCTCGGTTCTTGTTACAGGTCTGTGAGATGAGCTCCATGGATTTCTGCAGCTGTTTCTGCAGCGCTCGCTCTCTGATGCCTCTGCTGTGAAGAGCGTTCAGAAGATCTTTCAGCTCCTCCAGGTCTGTCACCTTCCACCAGCTCAACAGCATCTCTGCCAACCAGCCAAAACCATCAACCACACTGTATGACAGTCATGACTGCGCAATGTGTGTTTGCTATGATTTATGGGTAAAATTGTTTGCTGTTTTGCACGTACCCTCTGGTATTGGCAGAGGTTCAGGGTGGTCGTGATTTCTGGGGAGGTCCAATCCTATCGGAGAAGGAGCAGAATTAAGTTTCTCCCCATTGGGAACCGGAGAGCCGCTTTTGCTGGTGGAGACGCTGGGTGCCAGGAGGGGGCTGGCGCTGCCCTCCACCGAGGGGTAAACATGCAGGGGGCTGCTGCACAGGGGTAGATTAGGGCTGATGATCCCACTGGACCAGTTGTATATGGACAAACCCATGAGAGATCCACCTGACTTCACCTGGAGGAACATTTGGAGAACATCTCAGATGTAACCACACATAAGGTAAATTGAGGTAAACTGAGGTAAAATTAGGTAAACTGAGGTAAAATGAGGTTTACCTGTGTGCTGAGGTTACTGATCCCGGCAGGTGAAGCGTTTAGAGGGCTCACGGATGCAGAGAAAGGAAGCAGGTGATGCTGCAGAGAAGAGGTAGATGGTGGCGGTGGAGTTTTGGAGTGAGCGCTGGAGGTGTTGTTGTGGGGAGGTGACTGGGTGAGTGAGGTCTCATCGCAGGGCGAGCGTGGCAGCAGGCTGAACCAGTGGCCGCTGCGCTCACTGAGGGCCCTGAGCATCTGGTCGCCGGGCAGCAGCTGGGGCTGCATCAGCTGCTGCGACTGCAGGACATGCAGGGGGATGCCCAGCTGTAGAGGAGGAGGGAAGGAGTGGTCAGGGCTGCTGGCCTCTGTCAGCTTGGAGGTAGTTGGAGAGCGTGCTGGAGGTGATGCTGATGTTGTTTCCGTGACGACAGTTTCTAAGCAGCCATTATGGGTGTGGCAGAGCCCCTTGAACCCAGCAGGTGTTTGAGGCAGTTCCTGGCATGAAGCGCTCAGTGAGGGGCGGAGCTCTGGTAGAGGAGGGGGCGTGGTCGCAGCCTCTGTTCCCTGAAGTTCTTTTAGTGGGGGGGAGGTGCACAATTCTTTATGTATTTCCTGATCAGGATCAACAGGTTTCTCCTCCTGTTTCACCTCCTCCTTCACAGGAACTGAGATCTCCTCCTGAGGCTGTGGAGTTTCTTCCTGGGGCTCTTCTTTGACCTTGAAGTTCCTCAATCGCTCCTGCTCTTTCTCCAGCTCCTCCACACCTGCAGGAGAGATTAGTGCACACTTATCATCTACAGGTGCTGTGCACTAGCAAGGGTAGCGTAACACAAACAAACAACTGACAATCTGAAATTTGGCTTTAAGTTAACATGGATAAAAAGAAAATTATTATTTGCTTATTATTATTATTAGATGTATTATGGACTCACCTTCTCCACTCTCCAGCCCCTCTATATAAACCCCCCCACACTGTGGCAGGACCCAGTATCTGCGGCGGTATCGGTCCTGCCCGTACGACATGGACCTCAGAGCGTGAGACGACTCAAAGAGCTTCCGTCGGATCAGGTTCTGCTGCTGTTTACACACACACAACAGATGACACGTGAGTGTGTGTGTGAGTGTGTGTGTGTGTGTGTATGTATATGTGTGAGCGTGTGTGTGTGTGGGTGTGAGATGCATGATTTTACCTTTGACAGCTTTTCTATCTGTTTCTCCAGTTCTTCAACACTGGTGGCTGGATCTCCCTCATCCTAAACACACACACACAGTCAATACACTAACATCTAATCAAACTGCTTTAATTGACTAGACCTGAGAGGAGCCGCTTTTACCTCATCACACGTTTCCACCTTCTTGCCCTTCTTGGCCTCTTCCTCCTCCTCATCATCATCTTCATCCCCTGCATCCTCACTGTCCTCATCTTCATCGTCATCATCATCACTGTCCCCAGCCTTTCTCTTGCGTTTGTGACCGGTGACGGCACTGCCCACAGCCTGAGGCTCCTCCCCGCTGGTTATCGTTTCACGTTTTCCGGTCCGCTTAGCGTAGATTGTTTTCATTCTGTTTGGTTTACACAGTTTACACTCTAAATTCTGATTGGATGAGCCGCACTGCCACAAAGTGACATTGTAAAGTTACTATGAACACACAGGGGTTATATTCTAAATTAATTGTCACACTGTTTGGCAAATGCTAACAGCCTACAGCTAC
>JBAJNP010011113.1:0-15329 GCA_036877545.1 Yasuhikotakia modesta
TCTGGTTTGTTCATTAATGATGCTAGGAGAGTGTGTTTTCAGCTCTCCCTGGTACGCCAGCACCTTAGCCATGCATGGTATGACAGTAATTGCAAACCCAGATTTTGGACATATGTGACCCCCTTCAGAGTGTGAGTGAGCCAAACCAAATCAAATTCTTTGAAATACAGACCAAGTTTGAAAGTCCTGAAGGCCAAGAAAAGACAGAACCATATGTAGGTCATTTTTATTTGCTGTGGTGATAAACTGACTATGGAAGAAAGTTCTGCCCTAAAAGGCCCTTCAGAATGGGTTCCACATCCATCTGAGTTGCTTGGGTTCTCAATGGAGAATGGACCCTCAATGGACCCTCCAGACTGTAACATTATTGATCTTCTCTCATTCCTACTGTACATGCATTTCTTTCACACAACCGTGCATCTAAAAATGGGAATACAAAGAATTTAGTTTGCTTTCTGAAGGCTTTGCAAATTATATGTGGCGCTACATATCCCAATACTCGTGTAAACTGCCAGACCGAGGAAGGCAGTCTCCAAGATTTCCACAGAGTCTAGATAGTTCCACAAGACACTGACAGGCTAATTTGAAGTTATCATGGGAGCGCCTATTGGCCCAGTTTTATTTCTGTTGCATTCATATTTTACAACATCGTTTTAGAGGAAAATCATTACTGCTCACTGTTTTCTCTATCAATGCTTCAAAATGACCATGTTTCCTTACAACAGATGTCTGCGTTTTCTGTTAAAGATGGACATTTTGGAAAAAGGCTTTGGTAGTCAAGATGAAGGCCAGCAAAGCCGACTCACTCATAGCTCAACTGGTAGAGCATGGAGCTGTTAATACCACAGATCATTGGTTTGATCCCAGGTTTGCACATTTATGCATGATATGTATCGTTTGAACAACGCAACAAGTTGCTTTGATTAAAGTGTCTGGCAAATATACAAAGCTTGTATATATAACTATAAAACATTCCTCTTAACCAAATTAACACAACAGCTAATGCTAATTAATAGCAACAGCTAATTAAATATAGTAATTTTCAAGTACTTAGTTAGTGTCTAGAATATTCAAAACACATTTTGATAACTTTGAGAGAACACTAGCAAACATTCTTCAACTTTTCCCTTTTAGCTAGTTGCATTTATTTATTTGGCAGACGCATTTATCCAAAGCAACTTACAGTGAATTCAAGTTATACCTTTTTTTTAAATCAGTGTGTTCTCTGGGATCGAACCCACAACCTTTGTGCTGCTAATGCAATGCTCTACCAGTTGAGCTACAGGAACATGCTGCTGTTGCGTTGATTAAAGTGTCTGCCAAATGCATGAATGCATAAGCAGTATAGACAGCACTGATAGGATGTTATATTGCAAAGCTCAGAAGAGCTACTGAAGGAAAAAAAAGTGTAGTTAAAGCTAAAAAGTCCCTGTACTGTAATGAATACCTGTCCTCAATGGTTCTCTCATTAAAGCCAGTTTCCCTGATCAGCTACATATACTTCCTCTGATTTCCTTGCTTAGTTTCACAGCTTGCAATGACAGCTCTGCAGAACGGCCCTGTGATGTTTGTGATATGTTACCGTGGCGTCAAATCCAAGATGACGCTGTGCTCAGGGAGCCAAAATGGAAAACACCTGTGATGATTCTGGTCCTGCGATGCTCCGTCTGGTAAAAACGTCTCAACGTCTGGTTTGAGCTGAAAACTGTGGATGATTTTTAATGTCTTGTCCCTTTCTCTCACACTTTTGTATCCCTCGTTCCCAGCCCCCCTTTATTCAAATATCATATGGAAAAATTGTCTTTTCCCCACAGTAAGGGCAGAAAAAGACCTCTGGATTCTTCCACAGAAGCAGTGATGATTGATAGAGATGTAGCTGTTTTCATCTTAAAATTGTTGGACAAAACAAATAGCCATAAATCTTCTTGTGTGCAAATGGGGAGACGGTGGCTTGGGAGAACGAAGGGAAGCACACAGTGAAAGCTTTATGGCAACAACTACGGTTCTGCCATAGCAGAGCATCCTTGTAAAATCAGATTATACTGTATAGGTTCTGAAGACAGTAAATTATGATTCACTCATCTCCAATAACAGATTGATTTCCTATTAAAAACATACGTTTCTCTTCCAGTTTGGCAAACCAATGTGCTCACATAATGCTGTTGTTTATTTAACACTGTGTGGCACATACCATAAGTCCATACAGGCTGCTTAGTCTAAATATGCCTAGGAGTTTATTTGAGGTGTTTCAGAACGATGTGTGAGTCGGTACATTTGTGTGTATCTTTGGAAAGCAGCTTCTGAATTGGGCAACGGAGAAACTAATTTATTTCTGTCTGGAAAACATGTTCTCACTTCCACAGGTGCAGAACAGGAAGGCAGCAAGGGGACATCTTGCGTTTTAAGCTTTTTGGAATTTAATATTGTACCCAAAGTCAACGCTTCTAGCCGAACCACATTTGCTAAACCATTTTGTGCAAATCAAGCTCAGATCATCTGGTCATTTGACCGGCTATCTCTCCCTCAAGAAAGCTGCTGAGACACAACAAACAGGTACATCAATGGTCCTTCAACATCTGTCAACATGTCCATCTCTTCCACTGTACATCTCACCAAAATCAGCCAATTGCCCCGCCTCAACATTTGGACATGAAAACTAAGATAAACTATGCAGTTGTCAGACTCTTCCATCACTCAGTCAGGTAAAATGCCTTTGATGAAAAACAAGGAGAAAAAGATTTTGTTCAAGCACCGTTGCACTTTCTTTCAACGGTCTGGCGCTACTCAGTGACAACTAATCACATTGTGATTGATGAAAAACAAGCCAGAGAAGGGAACATTGGATCTTTCCCAGTCTGCTCCTGGAACTCCCAGCTTACACTGAAGGCTTAGGTTTTAATGATATCTCAAGGCCTGTCTCTTGGGCTGTTTGGTTGGAGCTTGGCATGGGGAAGTTCTGTGTGATGACCTCACAGGTTCAAAATAAGTAGCAAACCTGTGTTGATCTGACCCAAAGGTCTTGATGAATGGAAAGGACCTCTAATGGTTTTGTATTTATTGTGTTAGGCTACCACACTCAAGGACAGTTAAGATTTCCATTTGTTTATATCCCCAGACAGTAATGTCTTACAGATGTGTACTTTATTCATCGGTGCATTTGAAAATAGTACAAGAACAGAATTAAAGTATAATAATGGATAGTATAATAATGGATATGTTTTTTTAATAGCTTCCTGCAGAGTTTATTGTGTACAGGACCACAAAACAAAACTGAGGCAAAACATCTACCTGATAAATATCTGTCAAGTCTTAAATAACCATTACATGATCGTGCAGAGTTAAATTTAAAACAGACACATATTCAAAAACAAAAATGAAATATAGGGAATTTACAACAAACTAAAATATTTTATTGATTCACAGCTGGTGTGGAGGAAATTGTTGGAAATGCTCCGTGTCTATAATTTTAAAGTTATGTAACCTGAGAGACAGATTTATCTTCTCACACAAGGACTGGAAAAGATAAAATTATATATCACATATCAGTTATACCAAGTCAAACACAAAGACTGATGATACTAAAGTACTAATGTGCATTGTAATTTGAATTATATTCTATTATAGAATTTACCTATATTCCATATAACATATATAACTATACATAAAGTATATATTTTTTAAGAAAAGTGTTAAAATTGTAATTCTAAAAGATCAAAAGCAATGCTACAGGTTAGCAAGGCTGAGGAAAAAGCTGTTCCTTTCTCCTGAGTCACGGTGACCAATGTCTGACAGATTTTTGCTGTCTTGTTTCTTCTCCTGTACTGGACAAAGTGCTTTTCAAGAGGGGGTTGGGACTCACAGCATGGTAAAGTAATCATATTCTGCTTGCGGACCTTACCACAGCCTTGAGAGCTTCTCCAGGGCTTTTCCTGAGTCACTGGATCTGGGGCAGGTACTCAACATGCATCTCCATTGTGCCTCTTAAACCTGTCTGCCTGTGAGACAGCTGGAAAAGAATGCATGCTTGTGTTTTGCTGTATAGTATTCTATACTTACATTCTATACAACATCATTAACAGCCTTTCTGTTAGCTCAACTGGTAGAGCATTGCTTTTGCAGCGCAAAGGTTGTGGGTTCGATCCCAGGAGAAATGAACAAATGTAAATGATCATTATAATTTAACTAGTTTAACCACACAAAGTTGTGTTTATGGATTAAAGTTTTGTGAATTGCAATAATAGGCCTGTTTATTTGCGTTCTTTATGTTTTTGTCGTGCCAAATTCAGTACAGGAACTGCGCAAAGCCATGCGTTCCTGTAGCTCAACTGGCAGAGCATTGCGTTAGCAGCGCAAAGGTTGTGGGTTCGGTCCCAGGGAAGCGAATGCTGCAACAGTTTGCATTAAGGTACCACTTAAAACAAATAGCTTAGGTATAAACAACACGCGAGTTATTCGGCGTTATAAAACTCAGCTGGAATGCACTGAGAAATCGGTTCGTTTTATAGCGCAATTTGGGCTTATGAAACAAACTCTGTTTGTTTCGGATATTAGATTTAATTGTTGGTCGTAAAAGTTTCGTTGTTGTGTGACATTTTAAAGTGAAGTTAGTTAACAACTGCTTTTAACAGGTTTAAATAAGTGCGGAGTTGCGCAAACGGGTGACATCAAGCACCGATTCGGTGACTCCGTTTCGCTCTCGCGGTTTTTGATGGCATACGCCGGTAGGTTTGCGCAACTTTGCATTGAAATTAACCACACCTGACGCTTTCTGCGACTATTACTATATTATATAACACATAATGACCCAGACGTACTTTGAATTTAGTGCATTGTAGACTTAGTAAGACGCAGGATTGTGTGCGCAAAAGTGGCGCAACTGTTTAGTGCATTCGGGGGGCAATATTATAGGGACTACCTGCCGTGTGTAAACGTGCTGATATGGCTGTCGTTTCCTCCTGTGGTGTGGAGCCTCTAAACACACAAGCCAGCCAAGTTAAACAGATGTGTATTCGATATAAACCTGCCTGGATCCAAACAGATCATTGCACCACTTCCAGCGGAGGGCAGAGCTCCGTGGTAAGATATGTATCAGTTTACATTGAATGCAGTCTGAAAGTCTTTCTAATTTACTTTAAAATGTCATATATTTCACTGGCAGCGGTTTAAGGGATTCATTTAAACCCTTTTTATATTTTGGATACGAAGTATCACAACTTGAAGATGCATGTCAGAATCTGATCTGGTTTTTGATGGCTTTTAAAGCAGAATCAATTGGGCAGTAAAGATGATGTTATAAAGATGAGCTGTGGATGGTGATTAGAAGATCTAGCTGACTGGTCTTGAGTCTGTGAGAAATGTTTTGATAAAGCCGCTTTGGGAATAACTTGCCAGGTTTTCTCTCTGATCAGACATCTGGCTGATTAAATGAAAAGACATGGAGAACATACAGACAATGATCTAAATCCCAAAGTATCTTGTCCAGACGATCACATGCAAAATTTTATTTCTTGGAACTTGGAACTCTGGATTAAAAAACTGATTGGTGAGACAGACCAATTTCCAACCATCAAAGAGTGATTTTCTTTGACAGGTACACACTCTTCCGGTAAACAAGACATGCTTTTTCCAAGGTTTTCCTATTGGACATGTACAACAGCTGAGATGAAAGGAAAAGCCAGTAGGCCATACGGTTTTCATAGTTCATGCATCTGAGCAGCATTTTCTAAGAATGCCTGAACTTATATAACTGGGATTGTGAACTAAAACTTGGCTTGCCCTTTTTATTTACAAGCTTGCTGTCTGCCTCTCATAAAACAAGATTCTGGCCATGTCAGATTTATGATGTGCTCGGTGAGTTAGTTTTAACTAGTATTACATGTGTAGCTTGACCTGATAGCTCTGAACTCAAATAGTTAGATAGTAAAGTGTCTGGTAATGTCTGTTTTAAGATTTTTAGATTGTAAATTAGATTGGATCAATGTTTAACATAAAACAGTAAGTTTAAAATGAGATATTAATTCATATTCAAAGAAGTACTTAAGTATTAACATGCTTTGATAATAAAACTGAGAAAATGATGTACATCGAGGAAAAGAATCTGATTACATAATGCATGTATTTTACATTTATTCATTTGGCAGACACTTTTATTCAAAGCAACTTACAGTGAATTCAAGGTACACATTTTTACCAGTGCTTGTATTCCCTGGGATCAAACCCACAACCTTTGCACTGCTTACACAATGCCCTACCAGTTGAGCTACAGGAGTACATACACATGTCAGACATTATCCCAAACTCTATTAGCCAGTATCCTTATGCTTCCATATTTTACCTCTGTTAAATTTAAAGTCTTTTGTCTGGTTGATAGACAGTGGAAAACATCATAAAGAGCGTGTGATGTGCCATTACATACTGTGTGTGAAATCCCTGTTTTTGTCCTTGTCTGAGTTTAAGCAACATTGCATTCATGCAAACCTCCACAGCTGGGTAAGTGTGTTAAAGAGCTTCACTGGGGCACATTTGTGGAACAAACCGTGGAGAAGGGCCTCTGATTTCCTTTATTTGTGGTGGAGCCCTGGAGGGAGAGCTGTCACTCAAACTGCGCTGGTCTGCAAAGAGTTGGGTATCACCACAGGAAGCTGGTGCTGATTATGGGAAATGGAGGCTGATCTAATGTTTGGCCTGAGCAGACATGTACTTAAAGAAGAGGTTGGAGCAACAGGCCAGTAAGAAGTGAATGGAATATTAAAGCTTGTACATTTCTGTGCCTCAGGTTTTTTAGGCTTTGTGTTATCAATCACTTGACGTAAGTTCAAATGTATGATCTGTTGGACCATTAGGATCTCACAAAAGGATTAAGATCATGCTGAAAACCACTTCTCTCTGACTTTCTCTTTTGTCTATGCAGGCGTTTTCCACTCTGAACGTGCCTGTATCTCAGCCGTTTGGGTGCGTCAGGCTGTGAGAGCCATGACTCACCATCTCCAGTGTCTTTCCACAGGAATGTTCCTCTACCTCTCTGTGAGGCTGAATTCACATCTGGATATGAAGCCTGCCTCCCCATCTTAGCACTGGAACCTTTTTCTGCATGACACAATCTGCACCCATCAGCTGCTGAAGCTTGGTAAACAAACTTAACCAGAGGAAACTGTTGTTGCTCAAAGGTTGCTCTTTTGTAGCTCAGGAGAGCTTACAGAGTTCTCAGTTGTGTTTTCATTAACGTCATCCCAGATGTTTCTCCTGAAGTTCTTAGGGGAAAAAAAGAAAATTGAGATGATTTGATGAACATCTGAGGTCAGATTAAGATCTATGTTTTGATGGCAGACATACTGATGGCAGGAAATCTTGGCATAGATTTTGACATTGACAGTCTTTTGAAACTTTTGGGGAGGTTACAAGGTTATTTTTTCTTAGGAGAAAATCTGAGAAGCAGGAGAGTCTCAGTTTGCTCTCTGTTTAATTTCAGCATGTTCTCATAGACAGCCGTGAGATATTTGAGAGATCTCTTTATGACTGTTACTCACCTGGTTTGCTCTTTTCAGACCTCAGGAAAAAGTGTGGATGTCAAAAATGTGGTGAGTTGATGCTCCACAGCCATGATTATCTGGATATTTATGTTTCTTCTCATCACAGTTACACATGAAGTACATGGAAGCCTTTAAGTGCTTGACTCAGTGTGTTGACAGGGGCCAGAAGGACGTATCAAACCAAATAACTTATGAACACGCTAACCAAATAGAAAACAGAGAGCCTTAATAGTTTAGTCAGAACGCATGTGAAAATAGAGACTCTGTGCAACTGTACACGTGAGCAGCTCAACTTCATATCCTCCTGCCTGTCCAAATTCTCCACAGAAAACCCAGTATGGGATGAAGAACCCTGAGAGCATATCACAGGGCTCTTGAAGGGCTTCCACTACCATAATGAAAAGTAGCGTCTGGCTTTGGTTAACACCAATTAACCCAATTCAAACAGCCCCGTAGAGAAGGGGGAACAAGGCCTGAGGAAACGTTCTGGTGAACTGATGTTTTTGTTTTAGGTAGGATCTCCATCACACGCTGAGGGAGGTTTGAGACTTTGAACATACCTCACGTCAGAGAAGCAAAGCTCCAGTACAATTAATTAAGTTCACAGCTCTTATTTCTAAACAAGGATGGATGGTTCACTTCAAGGTCCCATTGCAGCTAAATGTGGCAGCTTAGTGGGATATGATGCCATCTATGAGGAAAGTCTATGTTTTATATCTGCTAAATAAAATCGCAGTGCGGTAAGATCAAGTGCGTCTGAATGGATCAAAGGTTTCGCTTTGGGTCATCAGGTTCAAATTCCTCCATGAGGGCTTTGACAAATGAAACCTAAGGATAACAAAATGACTTCTAGTGACCCCATTCACCTGTATAAATGTGATCTTATCATCATGACAAATGCCTGGCAGCTTTTCGTAACATAGTTAGCCTTCTCTGCTGTATAAACTCTCAAAAGTAACACTGTGGTTTAAAATGTTGCTGCTGTAGACAATGTATAAACCAGCGAAAGATTTGAGGAGTTGAATTAGACACAGAATGACAAAACATCACTGTTCATCTTTAACAATGTCAGTGTTATGATGGTTCTTAGTTCTGTACGTCAAAATAAAATAAAGGAATAAGGCATTAAACGTGCAAACTGCAAAAACTAATGCTCTCAGAAAACATGAGCAGCATCGAAAATTATGAGTCAGCTTGTGCATGAGTGCTTTAAATTCAATGCCAAATCATTTAAAGTCTTTTAGTAAAGTTTCTCAGGCTTTTGACAAAAGACAGTTTTCACTGGGCTTTCCCATCCATTGCTGAAATTAAATTAGTGACGTCATTAAATGTTTATGCACATGAGCTTTATTGATGTAGACTGATGTTTGCATGAGTTTGCACAAGATGCCTAGCGTATGACCGAATAGGGCGTTATCTTTACATGACGTAAATAAACAAATGAATACAGTAATCCTTCACTAAAATCCTCAAACCCAAGAGAGAAGAGTCAGCAGTGTTATAGAAAACTTTAAATCAGTTTTAACCATTTCTTAAATTATTTAGGAGTCTCTGCACAAACAGAGCGGTACTTGTTGTATCCTTGCAATTGATAATTGAGAAGCTTAGATATTTGTCTTTCAAATGTTATCTACAAAACATTGCTTTAAAAATGGACCTAATTATTCTATTTGTCTTTTATTTTTTTTAGTTTAACAGTGAAAATCAAACAGGCTGCCAACAATTCTCACTATCATAAATATGTTAACTGTAGTTGGTAACCAATTAAACAGACAATAAAAAGCACTGTGGTTTCTTTGCAATATACATTTCTTTGCTAAATGAAAATAATTATGCTTAAAAAATTTTAGAGGCTAGACAAAAGAGCAAAAAAATAATAATTAGCATCATCTTAAAAAGACCTAACATAACATAGAAAGCTGTTTTTCAGATTGAATTAGAAGCTGGAATTAGGTTAACTTTTTAGCATACTACAATATTTTTAAGCTCTAGTCATCGACCCTGAGGAAAACGGTAAAAATTATTTTAACATAGTGGTTTGAGAAACTGGAATGTCGACTACACAAAACCGACTGAAACAGACAGGAATTTATTTAACTGACCTAAATACTTAGAAATGATGTGGGAAACTGCCAGACACCAAAATGTGAAGGTTTTGTCGAATAATTTAAAAAATGTGCTTCATGTGGTGAAACCTAAACGAACTGGTGTGTTTCAAGTCTAAAATATGATTTATTATGACAGAATCAAGCTAACAACATTAGGTACACAAAGAGCTACTTTTTAACGGTCACATCAGGCAGAAATAGCTTAACTATTAGTTAATGATGCCACAATTTAATTTTTAACACTACATGTCCAAAAAAATCAACTGAGTAGTTCAAATGTATAAGGAAATATCATTTATAGTTCATTTTTGGTTTCTTAACCACAGCTGCAGCATTTTTGTGTTCTATCTTGCAAGTCGAATCTAGTGAATTTAAAAAAGTCTAAATATAAATGAACAACCACAGGCCTCACTTTTCCACTTCAGCAGAGAAACTGGATTTATCTTACTGACCGATCCAATGACATCATCTTTTTTTTCCTGACTTAGAAATATTACCCATATGCCTGATTTATAGATGGTGCCCTGTCACACAGTTTAAACAACAGAACCAGATTGTGAAACCGGAGCTCCAAAATAATCCTTTGCTTTCTGAAATAATCTGGAAACAGTTGGTAGACGCAATTTATTTACCGGACAACTCAATATTTTATATTGAAACATCAACAGTTTGAAAAAAAATTGATCTCTTGCTTATAGGGGAAAAAAATACAGCAAAAATGTCATTTTAACAAATTAGTCTGCGGTGGATTTGGTTTAATTGATGATGTCTTCTGAAGACATATGGAACAGTTTACATTTTCCTCCTCAAAAGTAAAAGGAAAAACATTATCCTTGAGTCTAATCGCTTAGAGCTAAATGTAATGAGAAACCGGACCAGTTCTGTATCAATTTCTGGTTTGTTATGGACTCACAAATCCTGTGACATTTGGTGCCTCTTTCACTTTGCATTACTTCAAAAAATTAAATCACACATGCATACCCATTTCTGACTTTTACGAGATTGGAAACAGTGTAAATTGCTCAAGCGGAAAGAAGCATAAAAAATAAATTGGTAACAAAGTGAGAGAACAAAAAAATGCATTATAACAATAAAAAAATTCCTGAGGGCAAAATACCTAGAAATAAATAGCTGAGATAAATTGGGAATTCTACAGACTGTGTCTAGCATTCCCTCATTGTTAGCTCATAGATTGCAACGTCAGTCTGGAAGTCATTAGCCAAACGTTCCGTTTTAATGACAGATATATGAATACTTTGGGAGCGGAATAGAGGGAAGGCTATCTCCGCTTGTTATGTAACATGGGCATTTATGCCTGGGAAATAAAAAGGATCAGATATGTTGCTATAAATTTTGATTGGGTTTTGCTGTGATCACTATGGAGACTGGAGTTACTCAAGAACCAAAGATAAATATTCTTTGATGTTAAGTTGCTTATGTCATACGATCCTATGTGAAACATTCATACAAACAAAAATGGTACATTCAGAAACATCTTAATTCTACCAGACATATGTTTACAGCTTCCTAATTCAATTCACAAATCGATACAGACAAGATACTGTAAGATGAGATGAGAAGTTTTACAGTACTTTCAGAACTTTGGTCTCTCTAATTCTACAGTTTTGTGTTTGGCAAATGCTTTTTTTTATTATATTCAAGGATTACATGTTATCAGTTCATAATTTCCCTGGGAACCGAACCCATGGTTTTGGCATTGCCTTGGTTCTGCTCTGTTGTTTGGACTAGAGATTCACGTAATCTGCTATGTGCATCAGTTCATTATGCCTAACCAAAACAAAATTTCCCATAAAGTACGTTTCTACAAATCTCATCGTTCATCATTAGAATCCCATCAAAAACGAGATTGATGATAAAGATTGATGGTTCTGAGGAAGGTTTGCTTTGAACTTGGACCAAAATCATTCCAGTAAGCTTCCCAGATACCCTCACGGGGACGTTCCGGTGGTCAGAATGTTCTTCTTGAGAGTTACGATTGCAGAATGCATCTGTGAAGTATACAACAACGCTGTAGCTCCAGAGTTTTACCTCCCACAGTCAGAAGCATTTGTTTACTAAACAGTTAAGATGTTTGAAACACTTTTGCCCGCATCATTAACATTTATAGGTGTAACTGTTTTTGCAGTGAACATCTACATCACCTGTATGGTGTGGAGTCTATCTTCACTTTATGTAGATTGTGCCTGATGATGAAGATGGAAAATGATACACTGCTTTTTGGAAACACAAAGAAACAGAACTCCTGAGAGTATAGATTGTAGCTCTTGAATTGTACAGGCCACATTGTGCTGAAAGTACATTGTGTCCAAAGTAACTGCTCAATGTAAATGTATAGAAGGAGAAGAACATTTTAGCGTATGAGTTTCAGGTCCTTTGGGGTGCAGAGTGCATTAGTTATTTGGATATGTAAGTCTGTATTTATTTTGTTAGTTTTGGCATCTTAACTTTATTTAAAAACTTCATTATTTACACAAGAGCAAGAGAATTATGAAATCTGTCAACATGGAAAGTCCAATTCGTTTTTTTACTTTTGAAATTCTTACTGATTTATAAAAACAAATTGCTATTTTTAGACACGTTGCTGTAAATCCTAACATTTTATTGGATATGTTACAACTTGCACCATAGGAACATGATGGGATTGATCCAAGCAGACGTTTTGTTATTCTATATGGTGTGCAGCATCTGGAATTTGTCCAAGGACGCTCCTTTTCAATATAAACCTGACCTCAATCTTAACCTTCTCACATACCTACGCTTGTGGCTTTCACCCTTTACCCCAACAGCTCCAGGCTTGATCCACAGCAACTGCATTAGCGAAATGAAATCCGTCATGACGTGCTGTCACAGCAACAACACTCTCCGTTGCTCGGTCCCGCCTCTCCCAGCCTCCATCCCCCCAAACACTCCCCTTTGAAACCAAATACGCGAACCCCTCATGACAGAAGGAGAAGTTATGAGAAAGGATCGCGTGAATCCCGCATCTGGATTTATCAGATATCGACACTGGAGCATGAAGACATTGTTCAGTAACTGAAAGTCATTGACTGCAACTCGCTGTGAACTGCGTAACCCGCCACGTGCGCGATTGCGTTTGGGAACCAGTGGCGTCTCCAGGTTTTACGCAGTGACTTTGCGCGTTAACCTTTGCGGAGCTGAATGAGGTGTGGGAGAAGTAGTTATTTTGGTCTAATATAGAAATTAAACACTTCCTGTGTTATTTCTGGTGTGTTTCACAAAGTTCACCTTCAGGTTCAGGTATGGAGGCGTTTGTTGTCGTTTGCTTGTTGTTGCTCATGTCACGTGAATTGTAGCGATATTAACGTCAACGTATGGCTAACACTTCACACTGTAATTCAGCATATTTAAATGCATGTTTGTCCTGAACACATTGCACAGCTTTTTTTATATAGGCTACAAAAAAATACACTGATGCACAGTTTGGGAACGGCGACAGTTCTCTGTTGCGCACGATGATAGCCAGTGAATGGCTAGCCAGATCCAGCAGATTTTGTTGCTGCTTTAGCGCGTTTAACATCCATAAGTGCATCTTAATGTTAGGTGAACTGTCTTGTTTTAGTCCAGCAGTGCCACAAAAGCAGGTACTTTGAGAAACGTTAATATTTGGTTACTATTGTGACTTACAGAAGAATGATCCTCAGAAGATGTGTTGCCTTGTTGGCACTTTTGCTCCTGTGCGTCTCCGTGAAAACGCAAGGTAATACTTCATACTTTTCTATAGTTTATTTTCATATTCACATGAGTGTTTAAATTACATTATTATTTATGTTGAGTTTTTTTTGTCATGTAAGATGTGGATTCCTGGATAAACATCTTTTGTTGCTCCTAAAATCCTAAACAGTCCTAACCTAAACCGCATCCATTATCCAAACCCTAGCCATAACAGACCTTTAAAATCTGAGGGAAATTACAGGATGATTAAATTGGTCAACTTAACATTCACCCTAAATCTAACCCTGCAATCTGACTGGTTGATAGAAATGTTTTTCCAGGATTGTTGTGTAGAACTGTTCCAACATTTTATTCACATGCACATATACATAAAGTAGATGTATACATAGATTGTACAGATAATATATATATAAATAGATAGAGAGGGAGAGTTGTGTAAATGTGTATAAAGTACCTAATTTAAAATAATGAGAAACATCTATCCACACATATGTTCCCCTTCCAGATGCACCTCTGGAAGATGAAACGATCTTTGACTTATTTGAAACCAGTGGGATCACACGGAAGACTATTGGTGTGAAGCTTTTCAAGGGCCTGGACAGCGACTCTCCAGCGTACCGTTTCATCCGTTTCGACCAGCTCCCCGCTGTCAGCAGTGCAGCTCTCCAACGTCTTCTTCTGCAGATACAGAACAACGAGGGCTTCATTCTGACGGCTACCCTGCGTCAGGATCGGACGTCTCGTGGCACGATTCTCTCGCTGGAGGGCCCGGGAGAGCGCAGGCAGTTTGAGGTCGTATCCGATGGCCGAACCAACACTCTAGATTTGGTGTACTGGTGGGCTGATGGTTCGCGCAACGTGATCTCCTTTGAGGACGTAGACCTGTCGGATTCCCAGTGGAAGAACGTAACGCTTTATGTGCACGGAGAGACGGCAACTTTGTACGTTGGCTGTGGGCTCATTGATAGCTTCATCCTCGATGAACCTTTCTATGAGCACCTGAGTGCCACAGGTGGCCGCATGTTCGTGGCCAAAGGCGCCACCAGAGAAAGCCATTTTCGGGTACGTATGATATCACTTGCGTTAAACGCTTACATAAGCACAAAGCATGCATACAGTATAGAACACAAGCTGGAAAATGTTCAACCGCACAATGTTGACTGTAATCTCTGTAACAGTAACTAATCCATTTTTACATGTTGCCAATTGTAAGACTTAGCCAACATTTGTAGTTGCAGGGAATGCCAAGCTAGTTTCTGGAGTAATAAATTGTGGCTGGTGCTCCAGTTTTCTGTAATTCCGACACAACTTCCCGATCGTGGGAGATGTATGTGAACAGTTGGAAATTGGCACAGTGCAGCCAGTAAGCCTGACAGCAGCTGTTGTGTCTTTTTAGGGTTTACTGCAGAATGTACGTTTTATCTTTGACACCCCACTGGAAGACATTCTGGAGAACAGTGGATGTGATCTCGGAAACCCAGGTAGGAGGGACTTGTGAGCCTTAACATTCTTTCAACACTTTTAGCCAGCCAGATACAAGTGGATCCAAAAAATCAAACTTTTTGGAATTGAGATGAAGTTTGTGATTAATGGAAACTGCTACAAAAACAATATACAACTCACAAGTAAAAGAAATGGTTCACTGAAAAAAATTAGAACTCTGTCATTATTTACTCAACCTCATGTTGTTCCAAACCAGTATGGCTTGCTTTCGTCTTGGAACACAGACAATAAATTTTCGTATTTGCCCTTTTTCTCTCCTTTTCTTATGTATAATGAAAGTGAAAGAGGACTGGAGTTTGCAGGCTCTAAAATGACAAAGGAGCACAGAGTATTAGCTTAACAATGCCAGTTCTCTTATATGAAACAAATAACATTGACACAAACCTTTTTGTGTTAATGTTATATGCGTTGGGAACGTTAAAAATTATATTACGTATTTTGGGTGAAATACTTCTTTTAACCACAGTGATTTCAG
>JBAJNP010011114.1:0-15328 GCA_036877545.1 Yasuhikotakia modesta
GGTGTAGATGATGTGAAAACAAGTGAAGGAGAGACCCGAGTCACAGACAAGAAGGTTGATGAAACGCACAGTAATGAAGCCCCTAAAGCAAAGGGACCAACGCCTGATGCAAAACCAGTGCAAAAGGAAACTCAGGAGAGCAAAGTGAAGATGCTTGAGAAAACTGAAGAGATGGATAGTGCAACAACTGATGGACCTCAAACTGACAGCGCAAACACCAAAGATGTAAAAAGTGAAGAAACCGCCCCAAAAGTAAGCAACCAATCAGACAGTGGCTCAAGTGAAGGAAAGGATGCAAACTCTATTACAGCAATTAAGTCAGAACCAAAACCTCTGGAAAAGACAGAGCAGGTTAAAGAGAGCAGTAAGGAGGACAGCATGAACAACAAAGATCTAGGGCAAAGCAAATCCTGAGGAATGTAATACAAATTATTCACAATTGCATGATAATCTCAGTTAAGCATGAAATGTAGAAACTGCTATCTTAAGAGTTTTTGATGCTTGTGTACACTGTAATCTAGGTGTACATAATGAATGTGTGAATGATTTTTATTTATTTTTATTTAGCTAGAACCCTTGCACTGATGAGCCAAATGTATTAATGCAATAGAATAAATATTTCAGCATATCAATCCGTTTCACAGTTTATTAATTGAACAGATTTTCACAGCCCTGTAAGTCTATAAGGAAGTTAAGGAAATGTTTGAGGTCTGCAAACTATTGATCTATTGATGATTTGTACACTAACACTTTTCTTTGAATTACACCTATAACACAATATTTACATAATCTAAGATTTCATTTTTCCCAGCATATAGCTGTTAATTTATAAGAGATGTTTAACTTAAAGTAATTGTTTGTTCCTAGACAAACACTGGTCTGTTTTAAATATCACTTGTTTTCAGCATTAGAAAAAGAACTCAATTCACATTGTCTAAACCTGTCTTAATATATCAGTGCAAGTATATTAACAGCATCTCACACTGACTCTGTAGGTCAATAATTCTTGTTTAAAAACCCTGATTGGACATTAAGTGTTTGTGACCAAATGCAGAACCTGCAATCTTAGGTAGTTATGACATTTGACACCTCAAATGCATTTTCTTTATTTTTAATAAGTCTATAAATTAGCCATTTCTTGTTGCACTTCAGTCCAACCAAACCTTTGGCCCAATCAGAACAGGCTTGCTTCTTGTTTTCACCTTAAATCCATGCCTAAAGAATATACTTTAATAATTTGGTTTATAAGTTGGTAAACCATTTTCTTTGTGGTTAACAAAAATGTGTCATAGAGGAGTTCAAATAGTTTATTGAAAAGTTCAAACATACACAGAAGGACTTCTAAGGTTTTGTGAAAGTGTGGCCTTAGGGAATCAGGGTCATAATGCAACACTGGAAGAAAAAGGTAATGAACTAAAGACTTATTCCACCATTATCTTGAGATTCATACTTTAATTAACAAACGTGGTCAGCCATGCCAGCTTACGAGCACCAGCATTTATTTCTAACAGACCCCTCCCTCAATAGGCTACCCAGGAACTGCTTAGCTCAAGGGCAGACTTCTCAAGTTACTTTTGACAGGAGTAGCTGAAAATCTTGATAGCTGAAAATGAAACAACTTAAGATCATCCTTATATGCATGTAAAGAAATAAACAGTATAACAGTATTTAAATAATAGCAGGTAGAACCTTTAATAGAGTTAAGTTTCTTGACTTGCATTCAGACGACTAAGGAATATCAGATACAATACAAATGATGACATCAAAGACAAACCCATCAGAAAAAAAATCGAGAAATTAAACAACGTGATACCACAGGTGCCCTCTGTCCTGTTTCTATACTGTGGCAGTGCTGGAGACAGATGATATAAACAATTTGTAGCCGACCCAATGTGAATGTCTATGAGAGAACAACTACAAACAAAAAGAGGGGCATTATGAGAAGAAGGGGACAAATAAACACCACAATGGTCTTGGTGAATGTAGCCTTTGAACGTGTCCCATTCCACCCTGAATTCCCCTGCTGGTTGCTGCTGAAGTTGGATTTAAGGCCAGATCTCTCTGATATTCCCTTGTCCCTGATGTTGAGCAGAAGAAGGTTTAGGCCTCGAGTTCCAGGCCCAAGCCCAGCTTGTGACCACCAGCGTTGATGTTCTTTCCATCAACCAGGGCAGACAGGGTCAACTTGATACCTGTTACAACAAAATGCTTAAAAACATGTTGCAAACATCTCCACAAATGTTTGTTACCACAAGCATCTCTATAAAAACAGAAGAACTTGAGGTTCATGTTTCAACAGATCTTTTGAAATAGCTTAATATATGTCTTTAAAGCTGAAGTGAGTCATATGGGGATTGTGTGGGTGAGCAGAATACTTTCCCAACTCTGCAGTCTTTCATAAGATTATAAAAATTTGGTAGGTATTAAATACTCTTAAACCCATCAGCCTAAGGGGTGAAACGAAAAGGCAATGTCACAGTTCAGTTCATATCACTGTTTTGGAGCCTTTTTTGCGTTTGGTTGGCTGTGTGGAAGAGCTCATTGCATGGCATCAAAAATGCTATAAACACCAGAATCACTTTTACCCCCATAATAAATATTTTAAAGACAGTAAAGGTAACTTTAGTTTATGGGGTAATTCCCTGACAGAAGCTCATATTGGGAGACTTGTATGAGTCATCTTAGAAAGAAAAAAACCCTTTGTTTTCACACAAAAATGAAAACAAAAGGGAAAGGGAAAGTGTTGATTATGAAATTACAGACTGAAAAAAATGATTTGTTGATCTTTATGGTTAATCCACAAATTCATAAACGCAGGAATTTCTTGGATTATTAGCAGGCAATTTGTGTGATAGAAAATTTGTGTTCAATACCCAAAACATAGTGTATTGTGGTTCTTTAGTTCGGTTGCCAATATCATTACACCCCAATTTAGTGTGCTTAGTAAATAGATTTAATAAGAAAAATAATCTTTTCACTACTAAGTTCTCATATGTCAGTTCATTCTAGATTTTCTCTTTGGTGGTAATTATAAATGAGGGGAAAAACAAATGATGTGTCATCACTTTACCTGGTCTCAGAGTCTGAGTATAACCAACACCAACAAGGCTGGAATTGTTTACTTTAGCCTGCAAAAAGAAAAACATTTATTTAGCATCTCTGTGAGCACAATGCTAAAAATGGGTTTAAATGTCTAACTAACTGAATAAATGTGTGATTTAGAGCAGAGTACTGCGGCAAGACGGTTTGTTTACTCACACTGATGGAAGCATCTTTGTCCAGCTGGTATTTGGCAGCAATGCCAAAGCGTGTGCTGTTGCTGCCTGCAGTCCAGGCCAGATTCACAGCAGTCTCCAGTTTATCACTGACTTTCTGGTAGATGGAGCCACCAAACTCAGAGCCATCATTACTGTAGGAACAGCAGAATTAATTAGCATAGGTAGATTATTGCAACAGTCAACTGGCTACCAAACCAAATACAATTATACAATTTATTGCATAATTGTAAATACACTATTTAATTAGTGAGCACTAATCTAATTGATGAGACAGGTCTTTATATTCTAATGAGAAACTAGCAGTTACATTTCTAGTGCCATCTTGAGGGCAACTCTCCTTGCATCACGTCTCCCAATATCAACAGTAGCCTACAGTAAAATAAACCTTCAGCTGTCACCCTCCCGCATGTACAATGACGTACTGATGCTGTAAGACTTACACGTTGGTGTGAAGCTGGAAGTCGTCAGTTTTGTAGCCTATAGCAAAGTTGTTCTGGGTCATCTTGGACTTTGCTGTGTCAAAGGACATCTGGTACCCCGCCAGCCATCCCTCATAGCCGACCACTGCGGCACCGTGGATGGTCGGGCCGGCAAAGTCGAAGTCAACATCACAGCCCAGGTTAACGTACTCACGTTTGTACGCAGTCTTGACTTTACCGCTCTTTTTTCTGCACACAGAGAAAATTAGCATATTTAATAGAAGCACATATGTTTTTGGAAAGCAGGTGTTTTGTTTTAAACATATGGATTATGTAGAAATACTTGACTAGCAATAACTAAACATTCCAATCCAGGGAAATATAAACTGTTTAGATTGTTAATATTCCTCCTTTTAAACAAGTAATAGAATTGGCTTGACAAATGACTCTTAAATCATCAGTGTTTACACACTTAATGCACATTTAAAATATATCAATTTCATTGCTTTACTACATAAAAACCATCAGATTAAGTAGCATCTGTAGACTTATCTTTTAAAAACATTTCTCTGAACTGAGCTATTCTGTCAGTTACTGTTCAGTTACAAGTTAGTCAAACTTAATTTATGAATTCACTTCCCCTTAAGTTCACACAAGTATGCTAACAAAGTACACAGGTGTAGTTCATTAATTATGAAAACTTAGATTGCATATTTGGATCTGGTTGTCAATATTCTGTCTTTATTTTGAACAGAACACCTATTAGCTAATCATTTAATGCCTAATAAGCTTTAGTAAAACATTGTGCCTACAAATGTGCTTGTGTTATTATTTTAAATGTTTTGATGCCATTTTTTGATATTATGAATATACTTTTTTTTAATAAAGGTCTAAATACATTTTGAGGTGATTGTGCCACTGTAGGCAAAACTTCATGTTAAATATGAACTTGCTTTCACTATGCTAACAAACAACCTCAAGGCATAAATTCATAGAATGCAGATCCCACAGTGAAGGGCACAACAATGGCATCTTTTTTAGTTGGGAAACATGCACTGCTTTTCACCTTTCTGTCACCTGATCCAAAGACCCTGACATGTATAAGAGAAGAATGCCACATCAGCACAGCTGTCATCTGAGAGCACAGACCCCAGTGCTCGGCCCAAGCGACACCAAACACATGCCTCTCTCCCCTGACTGATTTACACTTCCTAGAACACAGGGGCTCTGTTGTCAAGTTGTGCCCCACTCTACGTCAATGTAACCTTGAAATACGCATCAGTGTGCAACAAAACTCCGTCAAAACACATGATGATACTTGACTCTGTCAGATTTAAATTGCAGTCAACCGTGAAAGACAACATGCCATCCTTAATTTTCTCTAGCTTAACCTTGTGACAAATCTGTTTTAAATCACATCTAAAGCTATTCTGACAGCCAAGCTTAATGCCAAAGAGCAAGCGGACAACCAGAATAAATTACCCTGTGTTTGGTGAGAAGGTTGTGTCAAAGGTCAGCTTCAGTCCCTTTGCAATCTAAGAAGAAACAAGAAATTACAAACAATAAAATGACAAATTCTTTATTCAGCATCATTGCAAGCTTGTCAATGCATTCACACCTGGTCTTCAATAGTGATCTCTGTGCCCAGAGTGTTGTCAGTATTCCACTTCTCTGTAAAGGTCAGACCATACTCAGACCTCTTGTATTTGGTTTCCAGGCTGCCCACCACTTTGCTGGTGTCAGTGTTGGAGGAACCGGAGGTCTTAAATTCCTATAGAGACATGGAAAATAAATACTTTAGATCATGGCACCACACTTGAAGATAATAGACTCAGATTCTTACTAGACTAAATTGTGCATTCACAAAAACGTTTTATTTAAGCAAATAGGGGCCACATAAAAACAACTTTCTAGGGGTGTTACCAATATGGCCTCAGAATAAACAGACTTGCCTTGTAGAGACAAAGGTTAGACAGGAAATACATTAACAGCAAAGTAGTCAAGCACAGTGTATTAAACATTACAGTGTATTAAAAAAACCTCTTACCACACCACTGGCTGATTTTGTCTTGACATCAAGCTTCACAATCCCAAAGCCTTTTGAAAAGAGAAACAAGTGACATTAATAACAATTACAACAGGGTTTTAAGCCCAATTAACGTTGATTTGTGACATGAGTTTGTGGAGAATTAGATACATTACCATATCCTTTGTTGAAGATGTCTTTGGCAGATTTGCCTAGATCAGCGTATGCTGGGGGAACAGCCATTTTATCTAGGAAAAACAGTGTATAGTTAGTTGCACAGTTAGTGGATTACAAAACCATTAAATGTGCTTTTCTGACCCACCAACACCGATGTGCAGAATATAATCAACACAGGCCAACACTAACAGCTATGAGAATGTAGAGACACAAAGTAGAAAAACGTTTTTTTTGGGTGGTCTTCGGTATCTCACGTTTTCCACGGTTAATCTTAGCGATACAAGTGTTGCATCGGTTTGATAAATGAGCCTGTCTGAATGCAGCTGCTCTATCCTGACAGAGAGCTAATCTGAACTGACAGCAGGCCACACCTAACTGAGTCACAGAGTCAGGAAGTGACCACTCAAGAGGGATTCAACACGCTGACGCACTTCACAATAATCTACAAGGGTGGAAAATGTGTGCAAGATGCACATTGTTTTCTATCCCTAACTCCCTTTTCCAGGGTTGGAACGTGGAAGTAAAACTGAAGGCTGTCCAGTTGACCATAAATATTACTCTAGCACTCTCATTTGTTTCAACAGCAGAAGATAAAACATACTGGTGTTATCACTTCTTTTAACAAAAAGGTGGAAAGTATATGGAGATAGATACAGAAGTCAAAAAGATAAAGATTTGTATTGGAAACCTTCTCACTGCACTGTTAACTACTTTTTGTTAATTAACATTAAAGTAATACAACATAAATTAGTTTAAATGAAAATATTTTAAAAAAAACCTGAGCCAGAGTTTAGAGGGTGTTTAGGTCAAAAGAGAAATGCGCTGAAAATGAAACTAACCAACCATACAGGTTACACATTACAAGAGTGTCTGGTCCCTTATTTATGACAGGCGTTTCCCTACATTTTCTTTCAGGAAGTACACACACACACACACACACACACACACACACACGTTAAAATATCCCTCTATCACAGAGACCTCCTCCATGCTTTCCAACATTTTCAAGAATTTCGCCTATTAAAAGTATAAATAAAGTTAACTTAAGCAACAACTCCAAACAACTAATATTAAATAACTTCACAATAGAATAAAAAAACTAAATTCACAAGAGAATTTAAAAACTACGTGATTTTAAAGGGCAAAGTAAGGGCAAGGTTAAATGGGAGCCATATTCTAGATCAAGCTGTCGCGGGAAAAGTATAAGACAAATAATTGGGGACCCGTGAAAATCCTAAATAAAACGGAGAAATACAACAAATAATAGAAATACAAGATCTGCCATACTGCGCTCGGGTCTTCTACTGCCGGCTGTAGTAGCGCAAGACCGCACTCATGTCTCACCGACCGCCGGCACAGCAGCCGTGCTGCCTGCGATCGGTTAAATTAGTACCACAGATGACACTGTAAAGTTACTGCCTGTGGCTGCATTATGAAAATGTCATGCAGATGTTGCCAGACTGTGTTAAACTTAGTACCACTCTGGCTTTCTTGCTTTAACACGAGAACAGGCCAAGCTGTGAGTGAATTAGCCAACGCAAGCTAACGTGTTAGCCTGAAGTAAAAAGCCTTGAGAATTTTTGCTTTTATATTTGTACTTTCCTCAACACATGATCCCTAAGTCTCTTGCTGACTTACCTGTTAACAGGTGTTTGGGGATTTTATTTCAATAAGCCTAGAAAGCTTATTCCCAGCGCTGAGCCAATGTGGTAAAACTGGCCAGTTGGAGGGCGAACTGAAGGAGACTGTAATGTAACGCCGCCCGTGCCGACAGCCTCCTGCTCAAGGACCCCTAACTGTCCTGACTGTGCCTGATGATAAAATGTTCCCTTACAACGTGGTTGTGCACAGTGTTTAAACGTGTCGAAATACAAGACGATAGAAAATAGTCTGAAAAAATTACAATTCATGAAAACCTATTTATTTTGATCTTTTCATTGTACACCCTAGAACAGTTACTGCTGAATTCCATAGTGTTATGTAAGTCCACCTGGGTTTAAGACAAAGCACAGCACTTAAAAGCGCTTAATTGTAAAGCTAAACTCATGACTTTAACACGTAAAGACATGGTCTGTAGTTGTTTTATTGTATACTTTTCGTTGGCTTTGATTACCTCAACGATTTCACGTTAATCTATAATTAGATAGTGGCTTTTGAGGACATGCAATGCACACACAGGCCTCTTGGGGACGCTGTAACATCTCAAAAGTAAAACGAGCGTCCTCTTAAAAAATGTTATACATACAATTTTGATCCATTTGAAAAATGTTGAATTTTGATGATAATCACTGTAAACCTTTATTTGAGATCATTCAAAGAATGGGGATCTTCATAGCCATCTTATATTACAAATAATAAAAATTACACAAAATATGTGTTCTGGAGGTTATTTGGTCTAGTTATGCTAATACAAATTAGGACAACAGCAGAGTACACAAAAACAATTGTCATAACTCAAACAGCTTATATCATATACTTTATGATATAAAGACCTTCCTGGTAATTTTAGTTATCCATAAATGTTGAACAATGGCATCGACTGTAAGGTCTGTCACAGGTCATTTTAAATTTGTATTTATTTATTTGACTTTTTTTGGAAATATTAAGGACCCATTTGACAGTGTAGGAACATGATTCATGTTTTATAGAGAGATTTGTAGAATTTGTGCAATTTATCATGGCATTGCTTTCTAACCTCTGCTTTTTCATTTGTCCTCAAACACAACACAGCCATTATTAACACAATAGCACCATTGTGGCCAAATGGTTAAAATATTAAAAAATGTTCATGCAAGCTTTTTCTTTTGGTTAAAGTTAGTATTTATGGTTATGATTATTATTATTGTTATTATATGTATACGGTTTCTTTCTACAGTTATATTGCCTGACATAGGCAGCACATTTGAGATTACTGACAGGATTAAATAAAAAGTATTTTATTAAACGTATATATGATTGTTAAGCTTAATATACAGCTTGATATGCATTATATATTTGTATACATTTTTACATATAATTTAGTTATATTTGCACATATACATTTTTACATACTTTTGGGAATAAAGTTAAAATTATGTTTAAGCCTTTAGTAATTGAACTGAAATGAACACTGGCTACTTTATAAGTTCCTTTATTGCTCCAGTCATTCTCTCCTTTAAACACATCACAAATGAAGTGACTCATATCTCACTGAAGAAACTGAAAATCAACGAATGTGTGCTAATACCGAGTGGAAAAGATAAATACATAACATACAAAACTACACATAAAAATTACAGCCTTTTCAGTTTCACAAGACCGCCATTTATCCACTGAGAAAGCCACAACGTAAAATGATTACTTAACCTCACCGATGTTAACTATTTTTACACTTTACACATTGTCAGATAAGAATTGAATTTGTCTATGGAAAACAACTGAACAGGTTTAGACCTTTAATCAACCATTATTACAGTAATTATATTGAAAAAGAAACAGCTGATACACGACAACGCTGGTGAAAATAATTTCTAGATTTACTTTATTTGGTTGTTTTTTTATTTATGCTTAAATGTGGAAAAGCTATTTACTATTACAGAAAAATCACAGAAGGGGATGAAGGAAACAGTCAAGTTATCATGTTCAAGCCAATTCAGTAGTAATGCACTGCAGTTTAAGTACTAAACCCTTTTACAAGGAAATGAGACAAACAACACTATTACTGCACTTTAAAACACACCCATAAAAATATGATGTAGTGCAGTAACATCCACAAAGATTCTGGAAAATGTGTAACTGGTGTTACCAGACAAGGAGCCAGCTCCCACTGTTTTACAAATAGACTATCAAAGAAAAAAAAAACAGGGTAAATGTATACAATGATTTTTATTCACTGCCATTAAACTGTGACATTTCACATTTCAATTCAGTTGGTATAAGTTTATCAACTCTTGTCAAACTACATGACAAGCCCCTTATTGACAGTGATTTTTTTTATTGAATACATAATTTGTCAAATCTCCAACAAAATGGCTTTATTTGGATGTTATCATAACTGACTGGGTTAATGCTGCACAATAACATTAGTCCTGCATTTTTGTAGTGCATACTTTTCAGATATCAAAATGGGACAAAAAATGCTCAGTTGCACTTGTACTCCACAAAAAAATGAATAAAAAGAAAAGCAGGAAAATAAGGAATACAAAAGTTATGCCATTAATAAACTAAACATTGTTCAGATTTTATTGGTCAGTTTATAAAACAATGGATGTGCATTGTCTGTGCAGTAGCTCTAGATGGCAGAAGTACCTTTAAAAAAACTAATCAGACCGTGTTCACAATGTTCTGTTCACAAGGAACAATGCATATATATCATTGCTGGGGATTTTAAGCAAAGGTACACACCAAGGGCGTTAAGAATTAGTTTATTAGAACAAAGGCCAAAACTAAATGGCTATTTTCCAACATTTAAAGCCATTAAAAAACTAAAAAAAGTACCCAATAAATACAAGCTGAAATTACACCCATGGGAACCTGCCATGCTTGTTTTAGGAAACTTAATCCAACAAGCATAACGCATCTCAATATATATCTAATTCAAAATCTAAATTTGCTATCTACTTCAAGTCTTCGTGTTTCATCATTGCTAGAATATCTTTTTAACAATTTAGGTCAGCAATATCTGTTATTCAAGATGGTTTCAAATTAACAAAAATGTCACCGGAACTCAAAAGGGGGCAAAGAGCAGCAAAAAAATCTTGTTGCAGCAGATGTCAAAGTTTTAAAAAAATTAAGAGGGGCAGAACATAAACAACTTACAAATTTCCCACAGGTAAAATTCTTAATTAAACAAACCAGTGAACACAGAAACTGACTCATTGCCAAAGCTGCATGATGCTACAGTGGAGTTAATTTCCTTCAGAAAAAAAAGTCACATGACTGGTGAAAACTGAGTTTTACATTCTCAAAGCCTTCACCATTTACCAAAGGCCTGATTTACTAAAGTCTAAAGCAAATGCAAAAAGCAGTAGCATAGCCAATAACTAGTCATTATATGGTATTGTTTTTGCACATGCTAAAGGTTTTCGCATTGCTAAGATAGCCTTAGTAAATATAGCCCTTAACAGGATAAGTATTACAAATAGCCTTAAAAATTAACCAGATGGTTTCAAAATATGAAACATATCCTAGGCGAATTCATTTTTAAAATCACTAAAAGTGTATTTTTTTAGGGTATTTTATGTAAACTGGAATGATTATATAATATTGTAAATATTCCCTCATTGCTCCTTCAAACTCTCTTCAAAACTCTGTCCTATTCAAAGGGGCCTGGAGATACAAATGCAACTATATAAAATGTGACATCTTGTTCTCAAATTTATGTCTTATACACAAATAAATCAATTTAATAATATTAAAAGAGGGGTCTTTAGAACAGGGAAATAAAAAGTGCTTATATGCGTTGTTATGGACTCCATTAGAACCAGCGCAGACCCAACCACACAGGCATTCACACACACACACTTGTCAGCTTGAATGGTGGATTTCAAATCTTTTACAATAGCAGTACAAATGGCAGTAGTTGGAATGATCCAAGATCTAGCGCACACTGATTCAATATACTTAGCCAACAACTTACAGGAACAGATCAGACAAACAAACAAACAAAGAGAAAATAACATCTAAAGAACAAAACGAGTTCTATCTCAGTTCTTGTGCCCAGTACTGTCTGGTGCCCCCTGTGTCCTGGAGGACGTAATGTACAAGCCTTTCCAACAAAAGGGGTATGTGGGCCAAATGCTCAAACATGCAGAATCTCCATACAGTAGTCTTCTGTCTCTGTGTACTGCGATGAGTTTGTGTCTGACTGGGCTGGACCAAGTGCCTCTTTATTTTCCAAGTTTGGTTCCAGAAGAGTCGGCTTATCAAATACACTCTTTTTACAGGTCTCTGGGCGATTCTGCACATATATTACTCTGTTGTAGGCCTTGAGTCTCCTCCACAACTGGATGTAGACCTTGCATTGCACATACATGAACACTAGTCCACCTGTGAAGCCTATGGCCACCACCACTAGCTTGGTCCAAAAAGGCCATTCCAATATCCCTGTAAAGACATAAAGGAAAAAGTACAGTTATTGTTACACTGTAATATTGAATATTACATCAACTCTATGTGCATAATTATAAAATCACAACACACAATCTAAAACAATATATCAAGCACAACTACAGGGCACAATGGGATGTTACTGGAGACCTGACATGTCCAGCCAGGTTTTAGGGTAGAACAGGGAAATATAAGCACAACTTAAGGAAAAAGTAATGGACATGGGGCTAAACTTCAGAATGTTTTCACCCTTGACAATTTACCAAAATCATTACTACACTAAGAATGTTTATTCCTCAATTGATAATGACAGCCAATTTTTAAATAAGATATTGAAAGCAAAGAAATTCCTAAAAATAATTCCAAGGAATTTCATTGGCAATTTGCCTGGAATACAACCAGTCAACCTTTGAGTTGTTTACAGTTGCTGGCCTATCTGGCATTGAGTGTTTGTAAATGTCAAGAAAGATCAAGTGTGAAGTAATTGCCACATGCTACGTCTCTAAAGGCTACTGTCTGCTGAAGCACATTGCCTTAAACACAGAATACTGTACTGTTTTCTGTGGATCCATATGAGAGGCTGGGGTGCAGCTTTAAGCCACCTGACATGATTAGCAGAGGCAGAGAATGTTAGTGAGTGCTGCGGATATGGGACAAATTTACATGCCAGAATGGTTTAAGGTTTAAGGCCCACTTTCACTAGTCTTCTGAGAAGACTGCCCTTTGTAAAATCAATGTCTTTCATATTACAATCTGCACAAATTATATAAACAAGATATGTTTGAGTGGCCTATTCATTATACTGATAACTACACATTTGTCTGAACTCTGTCAGTAGATTAGTTTGACATGGATGTGGATGCCCATTCAAAATTCTATTAAAAAACATTCAAGTCTATTCAATTGCTCTGTTCTTTGTACCATGCATTATCTTTGCAGTCACATGTACAATCTTTTTTCTTTAACCTTTTGTGCTTAAATGTATCCAGAGAAAAGATTTAAGAAGCAGCGGTTAGGCTGTGATAAGTGGCCATCAAGGCTGAAATAGCTTTTGTTGAGCATATTCACAACTCTTTGTATGGGGCAGTCAAACACACATTGCATTTGGAGCGTGATCTGGCTGTGAAAGCATTATTGCATTCATGTTACAAATGGTTGATGTTTGTGTGTGTATGGGGGGTCTTTTATTTGGACCTCCACAAAAATAACTACAATTAGAGGACAGAATCAGATGAAAGAGTGATAATGTAAAAGCGTTTACCTGGTATTCTCCCCGCTGCATGGTTAAAAACAGTCTGTTACTATTTTGCTATTGGCAAATGATGAAGCCACTGACATGGGTGGGTGGGGGTATCAGGGTGCAGGGGGGTGGGAATCAAGTTTAAAAATTGCTATTGAAACTTTTTGATTTTTATGCATAGAAAAATGTGTTGTGTACACATAATGCAGAGATGAAGGATGGATGTGGCTAAAACCAGTGAAAACATACTTCACAGAAACACAGGTTAAGTATATATGCGCATGCACTGCTGCTTGACAGGTCTCTGCCTCACCATGTCAGATGAAAAGTCAACGGTGTAACCATAGTAACAGTGATCAAAGATCTCCCTCTAAGATACAGTTCTGGACAATGAGGCGCGTGTGAATAGGCTCTTAATGTTGGGAGCAAATTGCTAGTGCCTACTGTACTGTCAAAGACCCATCAAAGTAAGGGTCACGGTCAGCAATAAAACTTCAAAAGGATATGGACCATGATCCTGAAGTGCAGTAAAAGGGAAGCTGTGTTTTATTGAAGCGCATACTCGCACCCCAGCTCATGTCTAATATAAAAATGAAATCCTTAGATGTCTCAAATTCTCCAATGGTGAACCCATCCGGCCTCTGTGCTCCACAGCTTTCTAATGGTATTGATTGGATGAAGCTTGAGAGAGCAGATCATCTCTTCCATCAGTGTACCAAGTTCCTCTTTACAATTTTCAGAACTTAACACCTACTGTACAGTGAGTTACTTTTATTTCAAAGAAAGGATAAACCATCTGGGATATGATGAACACTTCACAACACACTTCGCCGGCTGCTGCAAACAGTCGGCAGTCAGAGAGGCATGATTGCTCTGTACGCAACAGAACAATCCAGTAGGAAAGATAAGGAGTTTTTATGATGGGAGGGGGCAGTGGGGAAGCAGACAGAGTGCTGAACTCTGTAGTAATTGTAATACTGGATTGGTTGAGGAAAAGGGGTGGGCAGGGCTTACCTTGTTTGATCTCCTCTGCTGTGCGGTCAATCAGGACGTACAGCGACCAGACCACACAGGTGATGGCGATGACGTGGAAAGTGACTGAGCACATAATCTTTCTCCTCTCACTGGCTGTCATCTGAAGCTTCTCCCACTGCAGAGACAAAAACAAAAGAAAGAGAAAGAGAGAGAGAGAGAAAGAGAGAGAGATTATAAAGACACAATTAAACTGCAAAACACAAAATGATTTTTAACACATTTGGTCTTTTACTGCTATTGCAAAAGACTTTCCTATAATCAGTATAGTAAAGCTAAACTGCTAAAAGCTAAACTGTTGGCCTAGCTTTTCCGCCCAGTAAATATTTAATGTGTTTTAGTGAGAGTGATCTCAGAGCTTTTTAGCCATTCAGTGATGGTCTCTATGCTGAGCCGTGACCCAGGACCTAGTTTGTGTCTAATGACTGTTGTCACCAAAATAACACAAAATTGAGCAGTACAACAATTAAAACAAACACACTAATGTGATGATATTTACACCTGTCAATTAGTGGCAAACAGCTTAAATAATAGCTGGTAAAGCTTTATGACCATTTTTGCACATACACTGACAGTCAAATATTTAAACCAACAAACCAACAAAAGTCTAGCATACAAAGGAAGTCCAATACAGTATAAAAGCATCCCAGAATGCAGTTAAAAGTTTTTACAATTTATAACTTTGTTTCTATTAATATTTTACAGTTTAACTGTAAAATTTCACAATAATATTACAGTATGACTAAAAGCAAAGTGTATCCACTTCAGTGTAAAAGTTTAAGGCATCACAAAATTATTTTATAAAACCCTGGTAAAAGACAGTTTAAGCCACAAGAGCACAATGGGCACATCTAGTTTAAAAAAATAAAACTGTAAACAGCTGAAATGTTCAACATTTAGTATTGCTGCAAACACAATGCATCAGCTTTTTTGTTTTGAATAATTTATCCCATTGTTGCCCAATAATAGGTTCTGAGAAAGAAAGGCAGAACTGAACTTCACACGCAAACTGAAACAAAACTAAACAGAAAACCATTTATGAAATGTTCCATGACAAATACAAATTTAT
>JBAJNP010011115.1:0-15327 GCA_036877545.1 Yasuhikotakia modesta
AATCAAACAAACAAACAATCAAACAAACACACAGATGCAGTTTGAAATGCATGTGCAAACACAATAAAAAATCCTTCCAGTTCCTGAAAAGTTTTGCCTTCAGGCAATCCCACAAGACAAGATACTTTCTTGTCTTACTGTCTTCCAAGCTAAAATCTTCTGAGTCACAGAACTTGTTTTGGGGATTTAAGGCCATCTTTGTGCTAGTGCTCCTTAATGGTAACTTCATTCACGTTAAGCTTATTTAAGCATATAAAGCAGACTTTGGTTTTATCACACAGCACGACATTCTGTGCCAAAAATGTCTCTTGAATGAACGTCTTCACACAATATAATCTGTGTTTGACTAGCAGTAGCCGGCAGGCCTAACAAATCAGGTTTAAATAAATTGATGTTATAAATAAATGAACTAAAATCTCTTTCAAATGCTTTCTTAAAAATCGAAATTAGCCCTTAAATAAATTCTGACCCAGCTCTGTGTTTTAGTAAGAAATTGACACAGCTGCTCTCCTCAGACGTCTTTAAGGAAACGTAAACTTCATCACTGCCAGCACTGAAAGGGTTAAGCGTGGTGACACTTATCTTTTAAATACAGCTTGTAGGAGCTTTGAGGTAGGTTTTCACACCCAGAGAGCTAAACCACTAACACATCTGTGTCACTTAGTAGGACGCCGAGACACAAGAAGATTCCAAAAGGTCTACAGAGGTGAGTGGGACATTATATCTTTAAAACAAAGTTTACTAACTGGGTGGTATGGAGCTGACATTTATACACATGGTCCCTTTTCAGGTATCTTATGCAGGTCTGAACCTGCTATAGGGGTTAGTGTTTCTTTTCTCGACAGCTTAACCTGAGTCTAGTCTGCATTGTGTTGTTTATTCCTTGCGTTGTTTACAAGCAGATTACATTCTTTGTAGTTTATCTTAAGCGTTATAAACTTTATAAAGCGTTATAAAATTATACATATTAAAGGACTAGAGATCTTCAGTGTTGCATCAAGTGTCGGCATGTTTCTTTTTTTGAAGAAGAACTGAATGACAGTAGAATTTATCCCTGCTTGAATATGAGGCTAGATGACAAACAACATCCAGGCTCTTCTGTTACTGCCGTTTCAGCCTAAAACTCTTATTAACAGCAAAACACCACAAGAATTTAGTTAGTGCTAAACAACAGGTGCTCAGTGTATTTAAAAAGCGCACCAGGAAATGGCTTAGATGCTGTTTACGTATATCTGACGTCGCAGACGTATCGCAGTCCCTGTCAGATCATTGTTAGTACAGAGAATTTCCTTTTCCTGTTTTTAAAAAGAAGAGTGTCAGTTAGCTTATATTAGCACACTAAGAGGTATATCAGCTTAAGTTTTATTAAAACAATAGAAATTGGACAGATGAATGAATAGGTTTTTGGAGAATGCATTTGAAGCACACGTGGACTTTGTCTCTCTTTCAGGTTGAGTGAGGGTCATATTACTGTGCCGGAATGAGGAGAAGGGCAACCCCACTTTTTAAGCAACAGTCTACACCCAGCTATGGGAGGGGTAAGTCTGACACACAGTGTGCCACCCTATTATATCTTAGCAATATAATAGCCTTAACATTATTGTGTTGTTCATCACTTTCTGTGACCAATAAGAGTGCATAAGACAAATGACATGCCGCCGGAGCAACCGTACAGATAAACGTGTATTGAATGAATTGTGAATGGAGAGATGCTGTCTCACTCAAAGCAGGTATAAACAGACCAATACCGGGTGTATTTTACATTCTTTACAACCATGTCATGCTAAAAATAACCTTTTGCAATGAGACATCAACAAAACATGAGTCTCGGTGACCATTAGGTTGTGGGACATTAAAGGCTTAAAACTGTGTTTTAAGAGTTCCCAGCTAACTTAGTTTTTTTAGTTTTTAGAATGTTTCAGTAAAGTTTTCAAGAAACAAAAATATTAAAAAGATTATTTTCTGATTTAAGGTTTAAGTTCTGAGTTCTAGGAACATTCAAAAGTCTAGTTTTTAGACATTGTACTTTGGTTATAAACATTATCACATTAGGTTGTAAAAATGCTTGATTGCTGAAGAATATTGCTGGTATATTGCCTCCTATGACAACACAAGTAGGCTGTAATGTAAACATGTTATTTTTGGAGATGGGTTGATCTTACAGACAAAAAGGAGACACAGGGAGGGGTGGAGGTGTAATGTTTGAAAGGAAGTGCAGGTGTAGAGCCAGCGCTGGGTGGAGTTCAGTTTTTCCTAGTTTTTCCCAGCAGGGTGACGCTCGGAAGAGACAAGGATTAAATAAATTCAAATACTCCTTCTGTAAACCCCCAGACTTTTGGAGAGTGAGAGTTTGTGATAGCCTGACCTTCTCAAAGCACAGGTAAATAAATCCATCTCTCTTTTTGGAGGTCCTCTATACAGAGTTAAAATGCGTTTGATGACCATGTGAAAGCAGAGGCTGTTGTTCTCTGTGCAGAGACGGTGTCACTCAGTGCAGTGAGTAATAAGCTTTAAGCCGCGATGTTAGCGTGACAGCGTAGCTTACACTTACCTCAAAACAAGGTGAGTGTAACTTCAGGCATGGTGATGCCACAGTGAGAGATGAGAGAACACTTGAAGAGATGAATACTACAGGGTGTTCTCTTCGGAAAACAGTCCTGGGGTCGTGCTGATGCCGTCTGGGTTTAGTGCGGAGTAACAGTGATTTCAGCTACCTGGACACATGTACAGAGTCTGAGGGCTGCTGTAAATACATTATTAAAGCTGTGATATATAAAATATGCTTGCTGATGTTAACCTTACAGAAAAACATTGCCATATATGCTATGCTATAATATATTAGATCCCATATTATATATACACACACACACATATATGTATACATATATATTTATGCTTTTCTATGCTATACTAAACTATATTAGATCCCATGTACTATTTACATATATATATATATATATATATCTTTATATATGCTATTCTGTGCTATACTAAGCTATACATACCATATCACATATACTATACTATACTATGCTACTTTACCTTACAACTTTACACTATATTATAGTAAGAGTGGTAAATCTGAACCAGTACATTACCATACTTATCCATTCCGCCACCTTATCCAGAAAAGATGTAGGAACCTCCAGAACCTCTGAAAGTGTTGCGGGTTCAGTTCCCGATTCCCCCCCAGCTGATGATGTGTTATATGCTGATGTGATGATGTCAGAACCTTTAAATAGGGCGGGAGAAAATACTCAAGAATAAAACATACCGATGCCACCTCATAAACATACCAGAAGCGAAGGTGATCAGAGCACAGTACTGAAGCCACACAATATAAATAATCTAGTCAGAGATTCAAACACAGAAGCTGAACCAGAAAACATGGCGAAACTAGCTGCTGAAGGTAAGAGTGGGAAAAGTGTGTGATCTGACATTTTGCACAATGGGGTGTATCGGTTGATTTTGCCTGTGGTTGGTTAATGGAAAGGTCAAATCAGGTTACGAGGTAACAATGGCAAGAATTTTTCAATAGAAAGGAAGTACTCTTTCACTGACGTACCAACAGACTAGAATTAGAACGAACGGACAAGGTTATTTCAGATAGGTTAGGGCTGTATTAAATCAATAATTAAATAAGTAGTCAAATGAATGATTTATTGTGATCCAAGTGATGAAATTCATAGACGTTTTTGGAAATTAACACAACGAGCAGGTTGCTGTGTATTAGGTGAGGCAGCTGTTGACACAGGCTGTGTAGGAGACAGTTTTCTAGAAACACAGTAAATAAGACTGTTTGCTATCTAGGTTTCCTAGATAGGCTGACCTGGGAACAGCCTCAAAACATCGATCCGACTGGCTTGTCCAGCTGTATCAAAGTGTTGTGCACTGTTGACGGCTCAGTGGTTGAGCCAGTTTTATGTCAACAGAGATGGAAATTATGCATTCATTATGCGTCTAACATTGGGAAGTTGCCAGCCTTTAAAAGTTGGTTGAACAACTGGCGGCGTTAACTGTGACTGCAGTTTAGCAAACATATTACTGGAGATGTAGATAGGATGTGGAAACAGACATACCACCCAGACACAAATGTAGTAGATAATAGTTCAAAACATGCTTGGTGGCTTTTAACAGCATTTTTAAATTGTGGTTTACCAAACAAAACTCATACACATTGTAAGAGATCAAAAAACGTTAATGTGTTATTTTACTATTATTATTATTATTATTATTTTATTTCATATAATGCTGCATAAACACAAATGTTAATGTCAACATTACGCAAATGTAAATATTACATCAGCGTTTGTTCATTTGTGGATGAACAAATGTACTTGTCTACTTAAGTGGCATTCTTTTATTTACTCAGTAGTGGACTCAAGTATTGCGTACAATTGCAAACAAATATTAAAAATATAATTTAAAATGTTCTAGGAATGTTTTTTGCATTAACATTTTTGCTTAGTTAAAAAAACATTGAATTCTGTAACGTCTGTAAAAATGTTCCATTAACAGCTTACAAATAATGTTTGTGTATATGCAAGATATTCCTAATAACATTGTTGAAAAAATGTTTTGAGCCAACATTTTGAGAATGTTCCCTGTTTGTGTACAAACAGTCATGACAAGGTGTTCCTAGACAGTTGCTGACCATGAATCATCGCTAAAAATAGATAAACACCAATGTTCTTGGAATCTGTCCCAATAATTGCATCACTCCATCTCCACCTTTGTTGTGCAGAAATGCCTCGGCAGTTCCCCAAGATCTCGCTCCATGAGGTGGATGAGAAGGTGCGTCTTTTAGCTGAGAAGGTCTACGCCTCAGCCCTGAAGGAAGAAGACAGCAAAAGCACCCTGTCCATGTTTACTGTTTCTGAGGACTGTCCCATCGGTCTCCACCAGGCCAAGGAGTGGGAGCTACGCAAAGAGCTGGCAGAAGAAGAGTCCGAAGAATCTGTCAAAAGGTCCGTTGGTTTGAACGTTCCTCTGCTTGCAGAATGGACAAAGAATTACCTCAGTGTGATGTTTGGTCTCCATGTCCTGTCATAGGAAACAGAGCTTCAAGCAGATTCGCTCACACTCGGTGACCCTACAGATCCCAAATTCTTCAGAATGGGCAATGTCCATCATTTCACCTCTGCTGGACCACACCACAGATGCAGGCCCTGAAACCATCCATGCACCAGAATTCCAGAGGGTCACCATCAGTGGAGACTACTGTGCAGGGGTAGGAGGGGAAAATAAACAACATTGGTTATAAAGATTATCATGTGAATGGTTGCAACACAAGGCTGAGTGTTTCCCATTGTCATTTAAGTTGTAACAAACAAATTAATTTAAAGGGATAGTTGTCATTCATGTTCCAGCTAACAGTAAACGTACTTAGAACATTGGCTAACATTGTTTTAAGCTCTCTCAAAGCTCTCTCAAAATGCAATAACATTAGGACTTTTTTACCATTACATATCATTTCAAAAACATTATTTAAACAAAAGTCACGTAACATTTTTAAAACATTCCACCAACTACCTAAGAATGTTCTTACAATCAATCAAACAATAATGTTAACACAACGTTTAAAAAACTAAAAACGCATCAAGCATTTCTAGCGCTTTTAAAATAACATTTTTGCTACTTATTGGAAACAGTGGGGAAATGTTTTTGTATGTTCTTTTGTATTCCAAGCAAGACACGTGTGGTTGTCACAGGACAAGTACATGACAGAGTTTTAATTGTTGTATGAATTCTCTTTAATTAAGGGTTACAGAGAGAGAATAATAGCTTTGAGCTTGACTCACGTCTACAGCTCAGATTCCTGTAGTACAGTCAGCTGGATACATCTGTCTTAGTCTCGTGTACTCAGACATGCAGTATGCGCACTACTCAGATGATTTGCATGATCAGTACAGGAGGTTTAATACTTTGAATACAGTGGCAGTTAAACTGAAGGCTGTAACTAAATGCATTGAGCTAGCATTCATGATTTAAAGAACAATGTTGGCATAACATTTAAAGAACCATATACATCTCCACATATTCTATATTTTTAAGGGTTATAAACCCCATTAAAGTTTTGTGGATCTTGTTTTTCCAGGTAACGGGATATTTTCAAAATATTGGTTCTCTAAAAGTTATCAAAAATATCCTTGCAGTACCCTTAGTAGAACTTCTAAAATAATATGTTATACATATCAATAACATTATTCCTAAATTGTTAGTGGATTATTTAAAAAAACATTAAATATTTTACATTCCAGTAATGTTTTTATAACCAAGCAAGAATGTTAATACAATGACAAACAAAACAGAACACTCCTAAAACATTTAAATAACATTTTTAACATTTTGTCCTTAATGGAAACTGTTAGCTGGGTTTATGCTAAGTATATTAGCATACTGCATTTAAAATGCAGTCTGTCTTTTCTAGAAAGATAGAAAATATTAACAACTCATTTAGTTTGAAGGGTTGTACACACATTTCTCTCTGGAACGAGTCTGTAAGCCACAGGCTGTTTAAAAGCACAGTTTACAACACATTCACTTTCACAGACCATGTATTACAATTACAAACTGTATGCACTTTAATTCTGCCTGACAGAGTTTAATTAGTTGATAATGTATGCATGTCATTAAAAGCAACACTCTGTGATGAATGACGGCAGGTAACAGTGGAGGACTATGAACAGGCAGCCAAAGCTCTGCTAACAGCTCTCTTCATCAGAGAGAAATACTCTCGGCTGGCGTATCACCGCTTTCCCAGAATCACTGCCAGGTTTCTGAGGAGCGCCAATAATGAGAAATGGAGCGAGACGGATGAAGTGCTGCCAGGTATGTTGCGGTTGACATTATGTGAGTATTAGTGACTGACTGATAACCGCTTTTGAGTCACAAAACTGTCAAATTATTGGCACAAATTCCTGAGAAGTGTATGTGTGTGTTTGCATATATATATATATATATATATATATATATATATGTGTGTGTGAGTGTGTGAGTGTGTGTCTGTGTAAGTCACCTTTCTGCTATCTGCCCATGGCAACAGATATCGTTCCCTGTCCACGCGAGGGCGAGGATCCCTACAGCATGGAAGACATCCCACAGAACCTCAACTACATCCTGAAGATGAAGGATGGAATCATATACGTCTATGACAATGAAGATTCCCTGAAACAGGATCTGTCTCACAGCTTGCCATATCCAGACCTGGAAACCTTTGCTCTGGACATGAGCCATGTCCTCGCTATGATCGCAGATGGACCAACGTGAGTCCAGTTGTCTCCTAATAGATGGATGTGGTGATGCTTCAATAACCTTCAAAAACAGGAAGTAAATTTAGGTTAAGACGAAACCGTTTTTCCCATTACAGGAAGACCTACTGTCACAGAAGGCTTAACTTCCTGATGTCTAAGTTCTACCTTCATGAAATGCTAAATGAGATGGCAGAGTTGAAAGAGCTGAAAGGGGTTCCTCACAGAGACTTCTACAACGTCAGAAAGGTGACCGTCTTAAAGTGGTTTCTTCTTGGCTTTTGTTCCATTGACAGGCCCAAATAATATTTGTGAATAATTTGTTATGAATATTTAGGTTGATACTCACATTCACGCCGCTGCCTGCATGAACCAGAAACATCTTCTGACGTTCATCCAGGACACCTGTAAGACAGAAGCAGAGCGGGTGGTCCTGGAGAAGGGTGGGAAGAAGATCACCCTCAAACAGGTGTTTGAAAATCTCAAAATGGATCCTTATGACCTCACCGTGGACTCGCTGGATGTACACGCCGTACGTATTTCACACCATCTCTGTGCCAGCAAAACGCTTGAACCTGAAGAGAACATGCTAATCTGATCACACAGCAGTTAATAGCAATACTGAAAAACTGTTTTTTTCTTAAGGGCAGACAAACGTTCCATCGTTTTGATAAGTTTAATTCCAAATACAACCCAGTGGGTGCGAATGAGCTTAGAGAGATCTACCTTAAAAGCGATAACTACATGGGTGGAGAATATTTTGCACGTCTAATCAAGGTAAGAATTGTACCTCAAGATACCATCAGAAGGTTTCTCAAGAGAACCCTAAGCAGATGTTCGTGGTTCTGTGCAGGAAGTTGCTCATGACTTGGAGGAGAGCAAATACCAGCATGCAGAACCTCGTCTCTCCATTTATGGTCGATCTCCTGAGGAGTGGGACAGCTTGGCAAAATGGTTTATCAAGCAAAAGCTACACTCCCCCAACATGAGATGGATCATTCAAGTGCCCAGGATCTAGTAAGTCCTTTTCATGAACTCACCTTCATCGCTGCAGCGTCTCGATTCAAAATCAGTTCAGTTTTTAGAAATCAAATGGAAATTTTAAAGCATTCTAAACTCAGTTCTGAATGGCAGACAAACTTGTACCATTACGCTTGACTTTCTGCTTGATTTTTTTAGTGACATTTTCCGGACGAAGAAGATCGTTCCCAACTTTGCCAAGATGCTGGAAAACATCTTCCTTCCTCTGTTTAAGGCCACCGTTAACCCTCAACAGCACAAGGAGACACACGTCTTCCTCAAAAACGTAAGTCCATAATCAGTCTTGTTGTGTTACTCAGGTGAGACCTGTCAGAGCAGAATAATATTTAATCTGTTGAATCATCAACAAGCCTTTAATGACTGACTTTAGTAACTCCCTTTTGAACAGTTCAATTGTTCTCAAATGACTATGACATCATATAAAATGACCCACAAGGAAATTGCAGACCAAACCAGATCACAAAAAACGTCGACATGTCATTTCCGACAAGTCATTGTGAATAAGCGTCAGCATTAGAAAACACGTTTTCATCAAAGCTCTTACTTAGTCTGAATATTTCTCAGGGAACACGTGTAATGATCTAAAGCTTGATATACGATATAAACGATATAAAGCTTGAATTCAGTGTAAGTCACTTTGGATAACAGTGTCTGCCAAATGCAAAAATGCTAATGTAGCTTAAAGAGCAATTTTCATGTAAATATAAGACCAATATAATTGCAGCCATCAAAATGTTAGCAAAACGTTTGCGGCAAAAAGGTGTGAATGCTTTAGAATGAGGAATGATTAATGTTTGTCTGCAGGTGACAGGGTTCGACAGTGTGGATGACGAATCCAAACACAGCGATCACATATTCTCCTACAAGAGTCCAAAACCTGAAGAGTGGACCTCAGAGGAAAACCCACCATACACCTACTACCTGTTCCACATGTATGCTAACATCATGGTCCTCAACAACCTACGCAAGTGAGTCACCATGAAGCTCAAGCCTTTAACTTCCCTGTTAAACATCCATATTTTGGTTTCAAGTGGTTTTTCATTCAGGAATTTCAGGGCTTTTCCTAACTGAAGTGTGTAAATAATAGATATTGTTTGGTTTCGCAGGGAACGTGGACTAAATACTTTCCAGTTCAGACCTCATTGCGGAGAGGCAGGATCCATCACCCACTTGGTGTCTGCCTTCCTCACTGCCGACAACATCTCTCACGGACTCAACCTGAAGAAGGTCCGTCCTTAAAACCTGGAGTCTCACTAAAAGCATAGAAACTGTCCTGCAATTGATCTAAGATAATTTCTCAAATGTGATTCAGAGAAAACAAAACCATGCACAAAAAACACGTATGCCTGACTTTCTTCTCCTTATTGTTGCTGCTTGGTTTTCCCATCATGCTACAGTACACTCAAGAGAACTTCTGTGTAGTTACATAATTCGCTGAATAATAAACACACATACGCTATTTGCGTGCATAAACACCTTCATGTCAAAGTATTAGTTAAATATTTTTCTTGTTAATTGTTTTCAAACAGAGTCCTGTGCTACAGTACCTGTATTACTTGGCCCAGGTTCCCATTGCCATGTCTCCTCTCAGCAACAACAGCCTCTTCCTGGAGTATTCCAAGAATCCTCTCCGGGAATTCCTGCACAAGGGCCTGTGTGTGTCCCTCTCCACGGACGACCCTCTCCAGTTCCACTACACAAAGGTTAGGGATTTTACCGGGAACGTTGAGCGGGGCAACAAACACTGCCTTTAGCAGAAGCAACAGTTATTCATTAAACGTATTATGTTGGGCAGTCAGACGATATCAGATGGTGGTTTAAAGTTCTCCTGTGCATCCGCAGGAGGCTTTGATGGAGGAATACGCTATAGCGGCACAACTGTGGAAGCTGAGCACATGTGATGTGTGTGAGATCGCCAGAAACAGTGTCCTTCAGAGCGGCCTGTCTCATCAGGTACTTAAAATTCACCTCATTTTCCTCTTTCACTTTTGTAAACAAACATTACATTTAGCATAGCAGCAATGACATTTTAATGGCTAAGAACACAAACAAAGTGGGTCTCAAAATGCACATTTTTAAAAACAATACCATTATCACCTGTGTAAACTACAAAAATGTGATATTGTGATTTGTCATGCCCATCCGAATTACATGTGTATCTGTACAGCTGTAGCGAATGTAACTGCTGCTGTTTGTGTGTATGATTGCCAAGTTTTCTGGATTCACTCTGATTCAATTTCCACTGCAGGAAAAGAAACACTTTCTGGGTGACAATTATCTAGAGGACGGACCAGAGGGCAATGATATACGGAAGACAAATGTGGCACAGATCCGAATGGCCTATAGACACGAGACCCTGTGTAACGAACTCAGTTTCCTGGTGGAAGCTGTTAAGTCTGAAACAGTTGCTGCAAAAACTACTTAAAGACATTATTAGTGGGACAGTAAGGGAACAGCATGGGTTCATACAACCGGCCCACACATCGTGACGGTGCTTCCGTAACTTGCGTAAGGCGATGCAGCAAACATGAACCGCAGTGGCGATGCATATTTCCTGCACTACGGCAAAGACTGTTTGTCGTAGTGCCTTTATAAATGATAGATGTATCTGTTCTAATGTTCCCTAATAGGTGATGGATAAATCCATATAAAAAATCCATTTTTTAATGGAACATTCTGATGTTACTGTATTTTCCATGTTTTCTGAGAATGACAGTTTGTGTTTGTTTTTTTTGAAGGGAGCGTATATGTTTGTTACCTTTATAAAAGAGGGAGTGTTGGGTTTGTGACTTAATAATGGATTCTTTTGTTGCAATAAATGTTTGACAGAACATTCTGTGTCAACAACTGGACCTAACATGCGCTTGATAAACTAGTTTGTTTGCAACTTGACAATCTGAAACAGATTATTTTGTTAGGTGGAAGGGGTGGAGCTTAATTTTTGTTACATAATAAACTGACACTTGCTGTACACAAACAGATTTGGTTAAGGGAGATATGAGTTTTTGGGTTCAGTAACCTGTTAAAACTACATGTGAACTGCATTTATACAAAAACAAACACTGGAATCTGTCTTAGCAAAATATGAGCTACGCTTGCTCAGTCATTTTAAATCAAACTCTATAACTAGCGTTCAGAACAATATTCTTAATTTTACAAAACAGTGCTGCCTGGTGGAAACAGGAGGAAAATCTCATCAGTCCTCAATATAAATACAATATAAAGTCACCAAAAATATTCAATTGACTTTATTTATCATACTTACGCAGAAAAAACATGAAACGGTGAGCATTCAACTCCTAAATCAGGCCAGGAGTCAAACAGCACGATTGCTGAATTAAACCGTATTCAGTCACTCCTCTGTAACTCTGAGAATATTACAGAAATGAGCATGTAAAACAATTACTTGATTTTGATATAAACCACATTAAATGTTAATAAACTCCAATATAACTTTAAATTTTTATATACAGGTTGATCTAAATATACACATTTATTCTCACATTCACAGTCTCTCACACGTGTGAAACGATTAACTTCAGATACGGAATTTATAACCCTATAATTAACGTTATGTCCAATTTACCCAAAGGTTTTTCAGATTACTGTAGCATTTATAGATTCCACAAATCCTTGTAATGTTAATGCATATTGCTTCAGCTGTACAGTAATTACAGTTACCGCATCATGTTTGACTGAGACAACACCATTAAACTATTAAACTCATGCTGATGCTAAACACTGTTCAGATATTACAAGTCCTCTTCGAAAAAACACAATTTAAAGTGCAATTACTTCACAAACAAAATAAAATAGCAAGTGTAACAATGGAGTTCTAAAGCTATGTGTTGTTTAGCATTGATCTACACAGTTTACGGTATTCAAATTGATCAGATGACAAAATGTGATGCATTAACCAAAAAGTGCCATTGAAAAACGTCAGAATATTCAGCAGTTATTACCTCCAGTGAGTGACACTATACAGTGCAATAATATTAACCCTGTGAAATTATTATTTACAGTAATGTAATGGGGAGTGACAGATTGACAGTGGCACAGTGTTTGTGTTTAAGGTCTGTGTGGGTAACCAGCTTCATCTGCGAGATTGAGGATGTATCCGGCTATATCTTCCTCCGTGGGAGCGTCAGACATTACCCACGATTCATTGGCAGCTGTCACCTGAATACGACAGACGGGGCAATTTCTGCTCTGACCGCTCCTGTGTGAGACAGGAAATCACAAACATGGGGGTGTGTCAAATTTGACCTAAATTAACCAATCAGCACAAGATAACAGATTCTTACCATCTATCAATACACTTCTGGCAGAAGCTGTGAGTGCAGGGAAGAATAAGATCTGCTTTTCCGTCCATGCAAATGCAACATTCCTCCTCATCCGTCAACTGTTTCACTCTGTTAAATAAAGTATGTGGAATAATGCGATGGGCATCAAGCATCAATGGTCAGGTAACTTAACCGATGCTGTCGCATTACCTGCCCATCCACATGCTGGCCTGGCAGGTGTCTTCTGAAGATCCTTCTGCAAGCCCCTCTGAACTCAGAACTTCAGCTGCCTGGCTGGTGATGTCTTTGTACAGCTGGAGAAACTGGTAGAGGTTCATAATTCTGGATGCCTCCACCATGCCATTCTCCTTATTGATCTAAAAACACACAGAGATATCTGCAGAAACGGCCATCACACCCTAGACAAACATCAGACAGTTTTGGAAGCGCTAACACTGGAGCTAGAGCCACATTTAATGCCTTTGAAATGTGAACCTCAGATCATATATTTTGGTTTATTTTTTAAATATACATTTAAAGCTGCAATTTGTAACTTTATTGGATTAAAAATGAACAAAAATCAGTTATTGTGCAAGTACATGACAGATCAGTGTTTATATTTATCTTTTACAGGACTCAGATTTACAAAAGTTAATTTATAATAATAATTTATAATTTAAGTTTTGGTCCAAATTACCTGAGAAACTTTGTCTTACTAAACTAAACTTACTAAACTACTTTGACTAAATTTTAAAATCACTGGACTTGCATAATAAAAAGTGTGTACAGTAACATGCAGTTTTATGTTTCGAATAGAGATAAAGAGGCAAAGGTTACAGAGTGCAGCTTTATTCATTTTTAATGTACTGTATATTCTGTATATATGGTGTGTATAGGGATCTAACCTTTGTGCACAATAATCTCACTGCAACCTTCCACAATGCTGTCGCATCAGAGCCGGGCTGCACCTCAAACAGAAGATGTTTCTTCTGGCCAGCAGCTAGTTTAGCTGTTCTGTAAAAGAAAACAATTCAACAATTCAATTTCAAAATAAATGTCCACAGCAAGCTATTTTAAAAGTCTACACACTTTAAAGAATATTCAACTCGCACGTTTCACAAAACAAGACAGGTTTCAGACATATTTTACAAACATAAGTTGACACAGAAAACAAATGTAGAATTACAAAAAAATGACAACAGGACATTTAGTGATATTCCCAGTTAATGTAATTTTTATTGCATTATCCAATGCAACATATTAATGTGTTACTACAATGATTCATGATATTGACAAATAACTTTGCTTACACGTCATTCAGTTCCGCCACGCGACCCAGGAACTCGTCGTAGGTGAGATAGCCGCCGTCTCGCACCAGCCCGACATGTTTGATCAGTTTCTCGGGCAGTCGGCTCACTGCCTGGCCAGAAAGCTGCTGGCCCATCGCAGGTCCACAGAGAAGCGTCTCAGTTCTTTCTCCAGCCTTCATTCACTGCTGGAGATCCTGGAGGAGACACAACAGCATCACAACACTGTCCTGAAACTTATGACCTTATACTATTTAAAAGACTCACATGGACTGACATAAACATTCATTTGTCACACTGCAGAAATATTTACGTAAACAACATTAATGGAATAACATTATTATACATTATTAACATTAGTATTAATGACAAAGGCTTCTGGGAGTGTTTATGACAAAAATATGACCACACAAATAAACTGGTATGGAGCTTGGATGTCATTATTAGGCTTGTTATTCATGCCATTTAAAACATTAAAGAACATACGTCATTTTTACACGATGAAGATCTTAAGATGACAGTGAGAATAATAATCACTTTATCTAAATCATTCATCCAGTGGATGAAGATTTTATTCATAATCTTTCTAAAATAATTTAGAAAATACAATATATAATATTTACTATATATATCCCCCGAACAGGTGTTTATATAACTGCATAGTTCTGCCCTGTGGTGATTTTCAAACACATTAAACAAAAAAATACATCGTAATTTACACCGAAACGTAAAAATGTATTTTAGAAATTAACAGTAGTTTAAATATACACGATACCTACACATTCACAATTATCATCTGTCCTGCTGACTGGTTTAGCACAAGAAAATAAACGTTTTCACACACATTATTTATAAACACATTAGGTAGAAATCACGCATCGAAAGGTGAATAAATGAGTACAAACCTGCCGACATTTGTTTTATCGACATAAATTTGACGATGACAACAACACGACAGCCAGCGAAACTGTCGCGGAATTTTGACGTCACGAGCAGCCTTAAAGGTAAACGACCTGCCAAAGAGCGAAATTTTAAACTGGCTTTATATTTCCTGACTTTCGCTTTTTAACATAGTTCATGCATTATACAGTTTTATTTGTATTATTTTCATAACATATCAAAATATTAAAGGAGAACAAAACGGACAAAATGTTGTATGTTAGGATGAAGTTTAGGAATAGCTGACTCAACATTTAAAGTTGTCATAAGGTCCAAAGGCTTTTTTCAAAGGAACACAAAACAAGATTTTTTGACTGGTTACTACATTTCTTCACTGTATAGAAAAGATCTGAGGATGCACATTTAAATATATAAAGCATATTTTATTGCTTTAGAATGCGTCTACATTTAATGTGCTTGTACTACATCTGGAAACCAACTTGAATAACACACCTGTGTGAAGTTGATATATGTTGAAAATCATTTGTGTTCGTTTTTGCACATTTG
>JBAJNP010011116.1:0-15325 GCA_036877545.1 Yasuhikotakia modesta
ATCCATCTTCTCCACGCTTGTAAAGTTGACTGATCGAGGTCTGATCCATCTTCTCCACGCTTGTAAAGTTGACTGATCGAGGTCTGATCCATCTTCTCCACGCGTTAGTGTTAATAATTAAGAAGTGATAGTAGAATCACCTGAACAGGTGAGTGACTCTTTCTCAGTGACATTATATCCTCTACTACTGCAGTAAATCCGTTTGACGTATTGGTGAAAGAAATCTGTATGCTTATTAATCTATTTGGTAAAGAAGTCGTTGTTTTATGATACTGAATCTTTCTGTAAAATAATGCTTATATGAATCTGAGGTTTGTGATGTTTATAAAGTGAGTGATCTTTTTTTTTGCTGTCTTGGAAGCAAGTTATTTTCTCACGCTCATCCTTCAGAAAAGTTTCCATTTCTGTTCTCCGGAGAATAAAGTTCAGGAGACGCAAAACTCTGAACACCGCAATTCACTTTATTCAAGTCCTTTTATTTATTTAGCGAAATAAAAAAACAGAAACAATTAACACGTATAACTGTGTATATCCGATTTATAATGTTAAAACACCACAATATTGACACAACTACTGATTAGTGAGTCGGGATTGTAATCAGTAGGTCGCTGGTTCGATTCCAGCATCGGCAGGTAGCAGCTGAAGTGCCCATGAGCAAAACACCTGATCCCCGATTGCTCCCCGGGTGTGCAGGGGTAGCTGCCCTCTGTGTGCGTTTCGGTTATGGGCAACCATATGAAGCCCCTTCATAAAATCAAGACACAGTGTTATTTCAACACACAATTGTTCATATTCAAACAAACATAAATGTTCAAAAGAGATGAAAGAGTGAAACATAAGTCAAAATATTGCTGGATTTTTACTCGCATATGGAAATAATATCACAAGATCCTTGTTGATTCTAACCCAATGTATACAGCACACTCATGCACAATATTTTTCTAAAATGGCAATTAAGGTTTAATAAAAGGACTCTTCCTTTTCCATGTTCCTTTTCGATTTCAGGTGCTCCACCTTCATGGCGTCTCCACATCAAGCTGTTCTGATCTCCCTCCTGCTGCCGCTCTGCGTAACAGCCTCGTCCCAAAGGCCCCTATGGCCCTCACAGCGCGTGCCTGTGGTATGGCCACAGCAGACCAAGGAAAAACCTCCTCCTCACTTCCTGCATGCTGCTCAGCTGCAGGTAACCTCTTCCTGTGGACCAGAGTGCCACAAGCGTGCACCCGTGCCCAGCTACTGGGACCTGCAGCACATTTTGTCCTACGAAACTCTGCATTCCAGCGGGAAGCTGACCGAGACAGCTGTTGCCATTTATGGATTTAATGAAAACACCCTTAAGATGTCTACTGGTCACTCCAGAGCAAAACGTCAGATCTTTGGCCACGATAGTCGCTTCAGTATTGTGGGGCAGGACTTCCTGTTGAATTACCCTTTCTCCACAGCAGTGAAGCTGTCAACTGGCTGCTCTGGTACACTAGTGGGCGAACGGCACGCCCTCACAGCGGCGCACTGCGTTCACGATGGCAAGAACTACGTGAAAGGAGCTCAGAGGCTGAGGGTGGGTTTTCTGAAACCACAGCACAAAGGCGCATCGGGCAGAAACAGTACAAATGGCAGACAGAAGATGAAATTTCAGTGGATCAGAGTAAAACGTACACATGTACCCAAGGGATGGATCAAAGGCACTACCAACGACATTGGCATGGATTATGATTATGCCCTACTTGAACTCAAGAAGGCCCATAAACGCAGACACATGAAACTGGGCATCAGCCCCTCAGCCAGGCAGCTTCCTGGTAAACGAGTGCAGTTCTCTGGTTTCGATAACGACCGTCCGGGCCACCTGGTCTACCGCTTCTGTGAAGCTGGAGATGAAACCTACGACCTGCTTTACCAGCACTGTGATGCTCAACCGGGCGCCAGTGGCTCAGGAGTTTATGCCCGCATGTGGAATCGCAAACGACGCCGCTGGGAACGCAAAGTCATTGGAATCTTCTCCGGGCACCAGTGGGTGGACCTCAGAGGGGACCCGCAAGAGTTCAACGTGGCAGTGCGCATCACTCCTCTGAAATATGCTCAGATCTGCTACTGGATCAAGGGTAATTATGTGGACTGCAGGGAAGGTTGAGGTTAAAGATCTTAAAAAACCCTGTATGTTGTCATGCGTTAAGGTTGCACACTGCAACAGATATAAAAGAACTTGTCAGATCACATCTGTGCATCAAAAAACAATTTCCCTAAAATACTTTTTAGCCAAACAATTTAATTTGCTTTGCTTTACTATTATTGTTATTCACGTTTATTAAAGGCAGCAGGACAGGCATCATTAAACAACTCTGTACGCAGCACTGAGACAACAAACAGCACATTTCTGTGACATCTTTTTATTTGAAAGTATTGAGGTGTAAACGGCAATCATTCAACCAAACATGCTTTATTGAAATGTTCCTCAAGCTCTGCAAAGGACATGTTTGTCTCCCTCTTGTGGTCACAGATACTAGATACAGCAACATCACACTGTCCGTCATGGAACAGTTAACAGAACTTTCACATGTATTTAACTAATGTTTCTGATCTTTAATGATTTTTATGACACTCTGCCATGTACATCACAATAAAAAAGAAACATTTTCTATGTATTGTGCTTTCAATAGTCGCTCTATTAATGATGTTTTAATTTTGACTACTAGAGATTGTCAGACATGCATGAGAAATGGCTACTAGGAACAGCTTCAGTTAGAAACATTAACAATGTTACAATTTCAAATAGGGGAGAAAATATGGCCAATTGTTCTGGAATTAATTTGAAAGCCTAATTCTTCCAAAAAGCCTTCACTTTCTTTAGACAAAATCTAAACGTTTTGTGAAATACAACCTGTACAAGTTCTTGACAGTATTTGTAAGATTTCCTGGAATGTGGAAATGTTTTTTCCTAGACAAAAACATGAATCTGATGATTCATTTGCATGCAACTCTTCTGAACAAGATGAGACACTTCAGTGTCATTCTCAATGTCAAAATGTGAATGTAAAAAATCTGGATGTTAAAATACTGCAAGTTGTACCCACCCAGGGCCACTCAGAATGACTGGGGGAATTTGGCAAAGAAATAACATGAACAGGAAATTAAGGCACTAGTAGTTTATATTTTTAAAATGAACCATGCCTGATCTTAGTTCTGCTTTTCTACACTGACAAACTGGACAAATATGAGACTATGAACAGATAATACTTAAACACACCAATGGTGGAAAGGTTATCACTTTCAATGCAGTGAATCAAGTTTTGGTCACTTCAGAAAGGGGGCGGTTCCAGTTTTTTCTCATCTTTGGCAGAAATTGGACATCACATGAAACATTTACAGCCTCTCATTGGCAAATAGGCCATTGAGTCATGAACACAATGCCCCGTGATCTTGTTTTTTTGTGTAACAGTATGCAATATAAAATATATTAAATAGATACAAATGTTAAAAAATAGAACCATTTGGAAAGCAATGCGAGTCCACAGTCTCTGTCTAAGCACTGAACATTTGTCTGAAGTTCTTCTTTCTGCATTTCATTGTGATTTGATGCCCAGCCCATCACTGCTGAGTGGGTACGAGTACGCTTTACCCAGCACGATTCGATCCCGCAGCAGCTTGAAAAGCACATAGTAGTTGCAGAAGAGAATGAGCCCCAGAGACAGTGTGTGGTTCCAGCGCTCGGAGCGCAGCAGTGAGTACAGCTGGTACAGAACCACGCTGGACTCGATCCCGATCAGAAGGTTCAAGATCCGCAGCGGCTTATGGAAGAGAAACTAGAGGAGGAACAGACACAAGAGCACAAGCATCAATTCATTCAAATTCAATTTTATTAGAATAATAATCAGTCAGACATGCTAGACAAGTTTCCATGAGGAAACTGACACATGCAAATAGTTCATCTGCAGCAGACTAACTCGATGCCCTTCAATGATACAAACATAAAACACAAAAGAATATTGGGCTAACAACAGATAAGCAGCGTGATAATTATTTTCTACATGAATTATATATAGAAGCAAATAGTACATACATGCAGAAACTGAACCAAACCAAAATTAGATTTAATTAAATGCCATAAAATAAACATGAAATAAAAAAAATCTCTGTATTATGTTTCTGCGAATCTCATGTTAATTCCTCCACCAACATTTGAGTTCATTCAAATATTCTCTCACTCGTATGACTTCAGATACTACATCTGCTTTAATTAGCTTTAGAAATAGGGAAGTTAGACTGACAAAATGTTTGTTGTGTAACTATTGCACTGATGACATCAGAATGAGAACAGAAATATCACTCTATGTACTCAATATCACAATATGTACTCACATAAAATCTGGCATGCGAGACGTCCGAGGGTAATGCCACATTACATGGCCCAACAGCCTTATAAAGACATCGACTGTGTCTCACAAGAACTCCCTGAGGCCACATGGTGCTGTCAGACCACCTGGACACAAAACAAACTGTTTTTGTAGCCATTATGTTTGTGCAATGTTTAAAAATTGTACTGTGCGGGTGTTTAACTTGATCCCCGGAGGACAACCAAACTAACCTGATGTTTGAATGCAAAGTAATAAATACTTGCTTATTGCTGAACAACAAATCCCCAATGATCGTTTATACAGTTGGCTTTTATTAAACAACATTAGTGGTTACAGGCTGTTCATGGCCTGTATGGAGTCATAATGTGTGCTCAGGTTGTGCATGTTATCAGCATGTGCATTAATGTGGAATTAAACCCATGAACTTGGCACTACTTTGCAATACGCAATGATGTACAAGTTAAGCTACAGCAAGGACAGAAAGCGCTGTTCTTGAAGATAACAGCATGCAGAGTTTAGCCCAAACCCTGATCAATGCTGTGGAACACTAGCTCTCCAGGAACAACATTTCCTTATGTCTGAGCTACAGGAAAGATTACTTCATCACAAGAAGCCTTTATTAAGAATTGACACTGAAGGTGTTGTGAGAACGTCAGGGTGGCCGTCACTCACATGTGCTGCGGTGCGTTGCTGTAGGAGCCATGCTCCAGCCTCTGCCAGCGGCCCAGATGCGCAGCAGAGCGATGCAGCAGGTCGCAGTAACTGGGGGGAAGCAGCTGACACATCAGCATGACAAACGCGTTGATCCACACCATGATCAGGTGCTCACAGGACCAGCGCATGTCGTAGTACTGTGTACTCTGGGTAATGAAAAGGACTGTTATTGAGACGCACTGTCATTTGGATCAGAGAAGAATGAGAAACATCACATGCTCAAATCTAATCTGGCTGGCTTCTAAACTTATCTAAAAACTAATCAATGATTTTGACACAGGGTTAAAAAGATGAGTGAGACACTGAAACTAGGGTTCTCCTGTGCTCTGATTGAACTGTTCTTTATGACGCTCTTTATTCTGATTATCAAAGATCTGATTTTCCAGACTAGATGGCCAAAACTGCCGATCAAAAGCCTGGGCGAACCATCACCGATGTGTCCTTGAGCCAAGACACCGGATCACTAAAGGTTACGGCTGGGATGTGACGTGTCTGGTGAATGAGTTCTCTGACTTACCCTGACGAAACACAGCGGCAGAAAGGCCACATAATAAGCACTGAAGAGCGAGTTGAAGAGCACTTCTTTAATCCTGCGGTTGAAGTCGGTCTTCAGCTCCTCGACCTCGCTGCGGATGAGCTCTGGTGATGGGGGGCAGGTGTGGCTGGGGATGTGGGTGGGGTTAGAAAACTGTTCTTTGAGATGTTGACACAGGAGCGTGAGGAAGTCTTTGGGACGGAGGAGAGGCTGATCGGCCCCATCCTGCTCTGGGAAGCTGCAGTCGGTCGGTGAGGGCGGAGCGCGACCCTCATGATGGAAGCAGCACAACGGCACATACACACCAAACCTGAACGAGCAAAACAGAACAACACACAGAATGTGATTAAACAATAATCAGTGATAATAAATACATCAAATACAGCTGACAATCAGGAAACACAGCATTTACGTTTAATGTGGCATAAACTGAATGCACTGAATACACATGTGGTGAACTGAATTTGTTGCATTACCTGCATGCATTTTAACACACTGAATGTGCTGCATGAACCTGAACACTAATTTAGCAGCAATTGTTTCATGCACTTGAATACATAGAACGCACTTACGGGAAACTCTACCTAAACTGTGACAATATTAATTTCTGCACACACAGTAGCTGTCATCTCACATTTTCCAAAGTAAAATCGAGCAATCACAAAAAGGCTGGATTTGTGGACTAATAGAGAATTGTTTTGAGTGGAATTCCCCTCAATGTTTGGTAGGAGACTTACGGATAGCCCAGGAAGAGCAGCTTAAGAACAGAGTAATTGTTGAAGAGGCTGAAAATAGTCCAGCACAGAATCCAGCCACACAGAGTCAGCAAGATCAATCGTGCCACAATCACAGCCACGTACCGCATCAGAGATGACGGACTCGTTTGAGAAGCCTTGAAACAGAAAACCCACAGTTCACAACAATCTTACTGAGGTACAATTAACATCATTCTGAATAACAATTAACAAGACACAAGGGATTTAAAGTTATCTGCGTATTGCCTTATAAAACATGTTTAGGTCACAGGGAGATAATACGTAAATTACATAAAAAACCCTTGTTTAGACTCCCTCTTGTAAACGCATGCAAACTCTGTGGGAAAACAACATGGAAACATGTTGCCTTACTGCTGTGTGTGGCTGACGCAAATCTTATGAAAAACGAACCTAAAAAAGTGGATAATGACTTCATTCAGTCAGAACCGTTTGTCATCCATTCACATTACCAAACCAGACACTGACACGACATATCAACTGAACAGATAAGAAAAATGTCCGATACAGTACAGGTATTTGACATGTACTGTACCCAAACACATTTACACTTACTCATTCATCAGACGCTGTTATGGGACACTTTTAGGGACTAAAAACAAGTTTGTTCAAAAAAGTTTGAAGTTTAGTCACTTGAGTAAACACTTTAAATGATCTATTATATTAATTTATAAATGAAACACCGCTGTTATAGCTGCTGTAACTCTACTCACGCACACACACCTCTGAGATGATGGTACACACCAGTCTTCTGGCCAGCATCACCGTGATGAAAACTGCCAGGTGGTAGTCCATTAGATGGAAGTTCTTCACACAGGGAAAGGTTTTGTCAGTTGATGACAGGGATGTCACTTTTCAAGAAAAATCTAATTTGAATGGGTATCAAATATCAAGCAATACATTTGATATATTCCAATATCTACAGGCCCTATCTATCTACTTGAGATCATCTCAAGTCTAATCATAGACTGTAAAAACTGCGCTACACAAAGTACTTTAAAACCGAATTGTTTATTTATAGTTCAAATACGGATATTCCACGTCATATTCAAATATCAACTAAAAAGTGACAGTCCTAGTTGATGACGTATTGACATTACATAACCAGATAATAAATATTAAACATTTGCTCAGACTGTAATGTGTTTATTGGTGTGTTCAATGGTACCAGTGACGTGGAGGCTGTAGGGTGGGCATGTGAGGACCACCACACCGTCCTGTAGATGTTGATGTACTGAACGAACAGTGCCACCAGCAGGTAGAGAAAGAGCAGAGACTCAAACAGCAGTTGACTGTCCAGAGGAAGATCGGGAATGCGGGAATGCTGGACGGGTTCCGGAATGATGAGGGTCGTGAGGGGCGGAGCCGACAGACCCACCAAATTAATGTTCCTGTGACACAACACACACAACACTCAACAAAACGTTCAACTGCAGCTAACAACAACCTCAAAACAAACATTTCGGGACAAATTTCAGAAGGTTTAAATGGTAATACTTAGCAAAGGTCCTCATTCAGTGGTGCTAGATGAATAAAATTTGTTTTAGCCAGCATGTATTTTGAGCACCTCACCTGCACCTGAGACCAGCCCCACTGCTGAGGCTGTTGCCCACCAGCATCTGCAGGGACGGCAGCGCAGAGCGGCTCAGCTGCTGTCTACTCGGACCCCTGCGGCCACCAGGCATGTCCAATTTCCACAGCAACCAATATGCCTGCCGCTCCCAGTGACCACGTCCTCACGTCTCGGCCCGATGCAGCCTGGCCACTGAGGAGCAAACACACACAACACCAACCAGTAACTACCCACAGCTTAATAAATAAACACTGGACAGGCTACAACGCAACCTGTGGGCTTGAAATGCTCATGGCAGCTCAACGTGACTGCTTGGTATTATGGTGATCATGGACGACGGTCAACTTTCTAATGATGCACATAACTGTGGTTATAAAGAAACTCACTCACAATTGTTGTGGTCTAAACAGAAAACGGATGTTATGATGAGTTATGATGCAGAAGAGCTACGGCGAGTTAAAACCATATACATTTAATGCAGAAGTAGAAACTGCCCTTTAAATGAATCACAGATCTAACAAGAGTATTTTATAAAATCAGGTCAGAGTTCTGCTTCACTTTACATGCAGCAATTTCACCATTCAAACTGCCTCTCTGGTCAATAAGGAACCTAAAGTGAAAACTCACTCAAAGGTACTGCAACAGTTTTGGGCATCAGGGGATGAAGACAAAGATATTACCAAAAATCTGCATGCATAGCACCCAAAGTTACGCACAGAGGAGTCTGCCTAGCATCACAATAGAGGCACACAACTGCTATCAACTTGATTTTCTTTGAAGACAAACAAACTTGTGTGTCCAGAAAGACCGATATAACGTGTGACTCCACAAAACTATGTGAACTGCACGTGAGTGTGACCGAGACCTGATTCCGTTTTTAGCCAATCAGATTGTTTGATTGTTGGCTGATCTGAAGTTGATCAGTGAACCGAGACCAATAACTGAAGTGAAACTCACCGCCCATTAATCAGCAGCGCGCGCATTAGTCTCTTAACATCATCTGTTTCTCTTTCTTTAACACCGCGACACTCTGTGAACTTTGTGATGAGACTCTGAGGCTGTGTTTGCGGTCGCCCGTGGCTCGTTATTAACAGTTTTAAATGCAAAACTTCGTGAAGATCCGCGCGCAGTTTCTGCGGACATACCGACGTGGCAACTCGACGTCATGTGGCGTCATCAGCCGGGCGCCGCAACAGGCTGATGCGCATGCGCAGTACAGTATCGAAACGCGTCGATTCGGTGGCATGAAGGAGAAACGTGCTGGATTAAAACTCATATATGACAAATTATGTATATGACAGATTTTTAATAGATATTATTAAGCAGACATTCATATTCACAAAGCAATAAAAGACAGTGTTTTCCAGTGTTGATCAAGTAGTTTTAAAAAAGACAGAAAATCTGATTTACAAAAACATGACAGCATTAAAGTTTATAGTAAGTTAAATCATAAAGGAAAGCAACCACCACTACACAAAATGTTATGACAGTCTTGAGAATTGTACTTGTGTTCAACAACTCGTGGTTTACGTCACTGACTGGGCTGTACATGCTGTGGATGGACTGTATCAAAGGATTCAAATTAAATATTGCCACAAAAACATTAAATGTACATGGATAACTTTTCTAAAACCGCAACAACTTTCGAATAAGGATTATGTCACCAAGGAATTATATTAATTATATAAATGATACATTTTGTTTCCCCCTTACATCAATTCAAAATGTACAGTATGAATTGCCTTGCAAACAAATAAAAACAAATGTAAAATGAGGACTCAATGATGTAACAAATGCTTAAAAACCTGCAATCAAATAATGACTTCACAATTCTGTAAAACAGCATTTGGTGGACATGCGCTGGACTCCCAGATTATTTGTTGTCAGACATCAGATGACGATGCTGGTGCCACTGCGTGAACTTTTATCCTACAGAAAAGAGGAGGCACATGATTAAACATGGACTCATTTCAGATCTTTGCTGTGTGTATCTGCACATACAACACAGATTAGAGAGTTAGTACTTATCTTGTGTTTATACAGTGGGGTCCAAAGGCCCGAGACCACTAGTGGACATGTACTGTTTTTAAGTTAACACAAAATGCATACGCATACATATAATGGAATCCAGTAACATTTATTGCTTTCAACAGATTTTCCAACAATTTTGTAACTAGAGGTGATCGGTTTAAGCAGGATCATTTCACAGTGGGTCTGGTATCAAGGTTTCTTTATACATAAAATGTCTGTAAGATTAGCATGTTACTGCACTGCCATGGACTGCAGTTTCAGGGCCGCAGTTAGAGGACCCCTTGCAATTGCAAACCGTAGCATGTTACATCAGCCTTCATTGTGAAGGTGTAATACTCATTTACATTGTAATTTAGCTGAATTAATTTAAATTTAAGTAATGTTTGGGTGTTTGCCGTGTCTTTATTTTTACATTGTTTTGTAATGTAGAATAAAGACATTTGGCATTTATACCAGTCATTTATTAAATCAGGCTGTTGTACCTAGACCACATATAATCCAAACACCTTTAGTAGTATGTATCTAGCTCTTATTTATGCCTATTTCTGTCCATAAAGTGACAAAATGTTCAGTTAGAGCAGAATTTGTCTTTGCAGAAGGCTAAAATCCTCTCAAATCCAGAGACCATCACAATGTGCAAAAATACCTTCTACTGTGAGTATTTTGTATTGGGAGGTCAATAAAAATGAAATTACAGACTTGAAGATGTTATTCTGTCACTCTGTTTCTCTCACACATGAGTCAACAAAGCCGAGTTTAAGGTGCAGGCAAGCAGGGCTTGTTTGTATTTTTGTTTGTTTATTCTGCTGTGGTTCTATACACATCTAACAGTTTTGTGTAAAATCTAATCTTGAATCTCTGAGTCAACCTTGTGTCATACATCCACTCTTTGAAATATTTGGTTAAGATCTAGTGATCACAATGGCCATAGTATATGATTCTGTCTTTATTTTCCTGATAATAAGCAAATTAATAATAATTATAAATATGTAGCCTGACATGGAGCTCTTGGCACTCAATTTTAATATATTGTTGTATTTAAGCGAAATAAACCTTTAACTTTAATATTTGTTGGGAACCTCTGTCAAAAAGACTAGGATCCTATAAATGTGGTCCTAAAACTGCGACCTCTAGCACTGCAGGAACAGTTATTATTATTCAATATTATTTAATATATTATATATCTATTCTATAATATATTTTTGGACTGTTAACAAATCCTTATTGGGTTAGGATTAGAATTACTAACCTATATCCCAGTTATCCCAACTAATCTAGTAATGTTTCAAATAGCATTGTGTGTTAGAACGAAATTAACCTTTTGTCCAAAAAACAACTAAACAACTAAAGAACTATAAATTTACCTCATAACATATTTAGAAAAACTTTATGTACAAATGTGTTTGTTTGTACACAGTGTTGGTGTTCTGATACCTTTGGACACACTTTACAATATACATTATGTAGACACAGACCACCCCAGCAGTTAGTCAATTAGTTTTATAGTGTAGCCAGCCTTTATGATTTTGCAAAGTAAGAGATGTTCCATCCAATCAGATTTGAGGTGTAAGTTTATTGTTCATATCAAGGTTACATTTGCAACAAGGGTTAGAGGCTTTTACACCACTGATATTAATTTCCCTCTAATTTTAGAGATAAGTTATGGTTTGTACTGGGACGTTGAAAACATCTCTCACCAAAATCATTTTGAGAATGGCATGGCAACATTAAAGAAACAGATTTATTTATTAATTTGTAAAGTCTTACAAAAGAAAAGTTTTAGTATTTTTTAAGAGTAGTTTAGACCCTTACAGAGAAGCGTTCTGGGCGCTTTATGGGCTTCTTTCCTGGCTCATATTCACTGTATCTTGGAGGATGATCTGACCAGCCACCCCCCCGTCCTCCACGCCGACTGTCCTCGTCATTGGCTGAACTCCACGAACTGCGGCGAGGTGAGATCGAGTACTCATCACGCCTAGATGGCCCTCGATGATCATCAGCCAACAGATCATCTCTGGATCGTGAACGAGGCCGATATGCTCCAATCTGGCTCCGGGCATCCAAAACATCTTCCTGACTACAGCTCCGTGTAATACCTGAACGAGGATAGCGGCGGTCGTCGTGCTTCGGGATGCCGTAGGCAGACGAACCGCTGGAGTGCCTTTGTGAGCGACCTCCACGTGAACCGGATGGAAATCTGCGTGAGGTGGGGCCATCGTCCAAGCCAGAGAGCATGCTGGGAGGGCCTGCGGAAAACGGTACATGCTGGGGCATGTGTTGCGGAGGGGGGGGCATGTGCTGAAGCGGGATCGCAGGCTGCGGCTGCAGAAGAGGGCTAGTGACATCCATGCCTCGCACCTGACTCTCCAGATAGTTCAGCACCTGGTTAGTTCCATGAACGCTGCCGCTGGCATGAACACTAGGGGGCGGCATGTTAACAGGCATGGGTGCCATCTGTGGAGGGGGCAGAGGAACCGGTGTCATAGCACCCTTCCCTGATGCTGAGCCTTGAGGGAGATTTAAAAAGACAATAGAAATACATAAAGAACACACTCTAGAAACACATACAGTGACGATTTTACAAATTAGAGAGCAATTCATAAACAAAGACATACAATTTTCATTGCTCAAATGTGATCAAAAATAGAGAACAGTAACCAGTGTAGTACGGGATCACAACTTCTTTTAGTTACAGCTGTTAAAAGTTTGTTAGATGTGTAGAGGCACGTGCTATGAATGACTTTCCACGAAAAGGAAACTGTGTATCACTGTGATGTGATGTGATCTTTTCTATTCTTCTTTTAGTCTTTCCACAGTTCAGTAAACATAGTGGGCCTTAGCCTTAACTCTGTCCCCAGGATTTTAAGTTTGATTTAGATCAGAATTCTGTCATTCTGACCATTTCATTACGTCAGTATTATTAGCTTTAAAAAACTGCTTTATTTTGTGAGAAAAGCATAAAAATTGTTGCCGCATAAAAAAGGAACCGCATGTTCCCAAAGAGGTTTTGATAAAAGAGACTGTAACATATTGCTTCACCTAATACAAGTTAATATGCCTAAAATCTGGAGTTGGAATTGGGTTGTAGATGTTCTTTGAATCTCTACCCATACAAAACATGTACCCTTTACCCTGTAGAATAGAATATAAATACAGAATAAATATCAGACGTGTAAAAAACTTCCTTTTGAAGAGGAAATGTTGTCCTCACATGTAAAATATTTGGGCGGATTTGAATTCTTCAGACTGACCTGCATACAGCATTGGGTTCATGTGGTAGGAGGAGCTGTGGTTGCTCATTGGTGCATAGAGAGGCTGGCCGTTCATCCAGGGACCCATCGCTTTCTGTGCCTCCTTCATCAGTCTGTGCTGCATTACCGCTGCAGGCAACACCAGACATGCTGTTACACTCGCAGACTTTTCCATGACAGCAAACATCTAGATTAGCTTGTATGTTATATAGTAGCTAGAATATATTCCCTTCTGTGTAGGAAACTGCCTTCCTAACCAATAATCTAACTGCAAGAGAACACTTAAGTGCTGCATGTAGAATACTCAACACAGACAGCAGCTCAGCACACATGCAGAGATGTGAGGCAGACAAGAGACTGGAATATGCATGAAAACATGCAGCATATGCAACAACTGTTACTCAGCGCGTCAGTCAGGAAGGCTCTGCGTGGTGGTACCTTTCTCAGGACAGCAGCAGGTCTGCGGGCAACATGGGCAGCGGACATAACAGCAGCATTTCTGCGGGCAGCACTGACAGCAGCAGACGCAGAAGAGAATCACCAGCAGCAGAGCACCAATGATGATAAGGAGGACCGTCAGCCAGTCTGTCAGAAACACATCACTGTCATCACTGCATCACATCGGAAGTGACATGCTTTTGTCAGTTATGGTAACCCATAACTGAAATGTGACCTCTGCATTTAACCCATCACTGCAAGTCGTGAACACACACTGCAAGTCGTGAACACACACTGCAAGTCGTGAACACACACTGCAAGTCGTGAACACACACTGCAAGTCGTGAACACACACTGCAAGTCGTGAACACACACTGCAAGTCGTGAACACACACACACACACATGGAGCAGAGGGCAGCTATCCCTGCACACCCGAGGAGCAATTGGGGGTTAGGTGTCTTGCTCATTTGCACTTCAGTTGCTACCTGCCGGTGCTGGAATGGAACCAGCAACCTTCTGATTACAAGCCTGACTCCTTAACCAGTAAACCAGTATAGGGTTTTTAAAGGAACAGATTCACCAAAAACTGAAACCTCTGTCATTATTTACTCACCATTATGTAGTTCTAAACCTGTATGACTTTACACAAAATGAGATGTTAAGCAGAGTGTTACTGACTTTCAGCTTCAGTCACCTTTTACTGTCATTGTATGAAGAGAGACAGATAAATTAATGATCATTTTCAGGGAAATTTCTTCTTCATAAAATGAGATTTCTATTATTTAAAGATATAACATAAATATCAAAACAAAATTGCAAGTTACTTTACATACCTTTCTGTATGTATGTTAAAATTGAAAGTAACATAAATTGGAGACAAGCTCAAAGTATACATTATTATTAGTAACTTGCTATTGTGAACCAGGGTACCAGGAGACCTTGGAAACTTGAACAATGATGTTATGTTCTTGCTCAATAACTGATTTTTGCTTTTTTTTTTAACAAAAAAGATCTTACTGCAGTTTTAAATGACTTCCAATGTTGCTCATAATTAAATTCATGTGACATGTTTTGACTATTATGTTTTAAGTTCTTGTCTCAATATTTAATAGTTAATTAATTTAATTTGATCATTTTGACATTTCTATTATTCGTTATGTTCCTGCAACAATAAACAACAGTAAAAAGTTTCACACTTACGATACACTATGAGTTTCATCTCCTGGTCTGAATCTCCAACCGTGTCTCCATGCGCATCCACAGAGCAGAAATACATCCCGTTGTCCCACCACATCACCTCATTGATGACCAGATCAGCCTCTTACAGACACACACACACAAAACACACACACGCACGCAGAGAAAACACACACACACACACACACACACAGATGGAACACACGCACACACAGAGAAAACACACACACACACACACACACAGATGGAACACACGCACACATAGAGAAAACACACACACAGAGAAAACACACACACAGAAAACACACACACACACACACAGAAAACACACACAGATGGAACACACACACACGGAACACACACACACGGAACACACACACAGATGGAACATACAGAACACAGAGGGAACACAAACACACACAGATGGAACATACAGAACACAGAGGGAACACAAACACACACA
>JBAJNP010011117.1:0-15321 GCA_036877545.1 Yasuhikotakia modesta
CACACACACTCACTCACACACACACACACACTCACACACACACTCTCACACACACTCACTCACACACACACACACGTCAACAGAGCCACAATATATATAAAAAACAATTATCTAGTGTAAATAAAACTTTATTAGATGTCTTAAAATGTATTAATAACTGCAAAGTGCCCTACAGAGATTTATAGCCTTTCATCATCTATGATTCTGTACAATTTACAACATGAAGCATGATTCTAATTTGTCAGTTTCCCTCAAAAAAACAGTCTTAAATAAAAACTTAAAGAGTCTTAAAGAATCAGCACACAGTACTAGAAGCCTGTGTCTAAACCATACATGTGCTGAACAGATAATGTCATTTAGTCCTACCATAAAACAGAACAGAAGAACCTTTTCAGAAAAAATCTAAATCGAATAAACTTACAATCCATCATATTGCACAAATCTTCAAATCATACGAGTGTATATAATATAGTAAAAGAATAATAAATGAACTGTCTAACCTAAAACTAAATAAAAGAGGAAAACAAGAGTCCACATAATAAATTACTACCTGGCAAGCCACTAAATTAAGAGTGTTCTTTTTATTTTACTTTTCTCTAAATGTCTTAATCTAACCCAGTTCCCTTGTACCAGTAACCATACAAACACAACATTCTCTAACACACACACACACACACACACACACACATCAGCAGCAGAAGCATCTGTAGGTCTGTCAGTTTCTGGTTCTGCCTCATCGGAGCCAAGCCTGTAAAACACAGATGAGAACAGAACTCAACGGTGGACACTAAACACCACATGACCATGTGTTCACAATGACAGATCTTCACTTATGAGTAAACGTCATTCACCAGATAGAAAATGTGTGTGAAGTACTGATGCCCGTTTACAATGTTGTACTGGTTGCCGCAGTATGCGGCTGGGCGGTGTCATTATCTGCTTTCTAAATATTGTTTTGGCCCGTGTTTGAATTATTTTTCTCATTGAAAATCACGGTCTGCTCACTGTGATCTGAGGTTCACAGATACTGCAGGAAGTTTATCGTCTAACAGTTTGTGTCTAACAGAATGAGCAACAGTAATTCTCTGTTAAAGACAAGAAATGAAGAGTTGATGTTAAACGGCCACTAGCACAAGCAGCTATGTTTCACCCAGTCCCAAGATTAAAAATCACAAACAAACAGTTGGAAATGATCAAATAAATATTGGAATTTCAAGTTCCTGTAATATTGATACTATATCAAGGTTAAAGGAAGATAAAGTATTTGATATGTACAGCATCTGAGGGCAGTAAAAACATTCATCAGGGATTCTGGAACCGCTCACCATCACACGAGAATCTTCACGCTCCAGAACTTTCTGCGCCTGATCCGGAGAAAACTTCAGCACGGATGTTATAACTTTGGCCATTGTCTAGCAAGAGAGAAAATAAACGCTTACATTAGATGGTGTGAAGAGAACGTTTTAAGAAGCTCGCAGAAACATCTGATGGTATGACGCCATCATTGTACAACATCAAGCGTCTGATGGCAGAATGACATGAGACTATTTTAGATTTCTTTAAATTCTTCTTCAGTCCTGAGATTTACACATGTTTCCTGTTATAATGTTAAATAGCAGCTAAGCAACCATGATACTAAATACAATGTGTGTATGGACATGTTTAAAGCTTGTTTAATATTATGTCAAAGTGAGAAATCAAGAGTTTTACAGAAAACAGACCCGCCCATCTTAAGCTCAGATTTGCTCCGCTCTCTTCTGTGAGCAATTACCAATTCACAAAGACAAGCGCTTCATTCTGCAGTGTGTGGAATGGGCTCTCAACAGATCCTCAGTGTTCCTGTATAACTGCAGCCTAATCAGAACCAGCTCTCGTTTACCCCAGCAGCTCTGGTGGGTCACGTGGTGAGAATGAACTGCCGGAACTGACTTCCTCTCACACAGGGAGGCCTTGTGTGATGTCATCAGGGCCTGACTGTTTACTAGAAACCAGGGGCATCCCGCTGACTTTAGGACGCTGTCAACCGAGCTGCTAATTAGCCTCTGCTTAACGGACCAGATTTGTTGATTACAGCCCTGCTGAAAAGACACTAACAGGCTTCTTGTGGGATTTTGAAACGCTGGGAGTTCATGGGAAGAAATATTTTTATAAGCTTCCATGGACACGCCACACCCCCCTAACAAAACTCATGCTTATGTTATGGAAAAACAAACAAGGCTTGTGGGAAAGAAACAGTCTTACATCCTGATAAATGATTAACATAGTAACATGCAGATAATGTCTTAATATAGTTCACAACATCAGTTTCACATCACAGTGATAAAACTGTACCTTAGTCTCTCGGCCCATCATGTACTCAAACATGACCTTCCTGAGGTACTCCAACTCGGTGGGCTCAGAGTCCAGGCTGTTGTGTGAAGCCTCTGCAGAAACACAAACAGCAGCGTTACACTGCAGGGTTTCCTGAGCGCATACAAAGTGTTTATAGTGACAACAAAATCTAAATGCACCTAAGGAAACATCCAATAACGATGAAGCAGTTTTACTTCCAAGCTTCTTACTGGCCCAGCTCAGAAAAGCCCACAGACCTCTCACTGTATTTATCATTCACCAGGAGCAAATCACCAGTGTGATGAAAAGCAACATCAACAAGTCTCATGATTTGATTATTCAGGTCTGTCACATAGAGCAGGACGAGTTACGTGCTGAAATTTAAACTCTGGGATACAGATTCTTTTTGTACGTGTGAGTACAAGTAAATCACAAGAGTGTGAAACATACACACACATTCAAACCCCTTATTCATTCACTTAAACACACCAACCAACACGTGAAAATAATCAGTGTGTAAATCAGAGACTCGATTAATCCCTGCAGTGCTGCAGGTCACACTGAACATAATGCCAGCAGTGTAACCCAACACAAGAGGTTTCAGCTCAGTCTAGGTGGAGGCTTTTCCTGTTTCCACCCTTTATTTAATGGATCAGCGAGTGTGAATAACAAAAATTATGACTGAATGAACAAAAGCTTGAGCTATTTAAAAACACGGTGTCATGAAGTTTTGAAGGGTGGGACGTTTCACCCTGTTGACAGTGAGTATTAGAATGAAAACATGATGTAAAATTCCTACGAGAAGATCAGAACATCACACCTCACTCACAGCTACCAAACAATAAACCGAGTAAATGACATCTGGAAACATTCTATAGCTACACAGTTACAGAAGACTGAATTATTTACCTCTGTATGTGCTTCCCAGGTGAGTCACTACTGCGTTTTTATGAGAACGCTTCAGCTTGTCCTCCAGTGCATGAATCTAAATCACACCATTTTAAGATAAACATTTCCACATCAGTACTGTTCAAACCTCAGAAACGCACACAAAATCAGAGAGAAAATTATTTTCTTTTTCACTTTGGAGAGAAATACAACACAGATGACAATAGGATTCACAAATTATCTTCTGTATGCCTAAAATGTGTTTACATGTTTAGCTCTTCTTTATTTCTAAGGCACATAATAAATTAAATAAAAAATGTAAATATAAAATGTGGAAATTAAATAAGGAATGATCCTATTAAAATCCAGGAAAAGTTTGAAGTAAATGATCAGTATTTATGGTACCGCCCGGGTTATAAAATAACAACATGTCCCTGTGTGAGTTCACAGCCGCGTGGGGTGAGAGAACCATCACTGCTGCAAGTGTTTGGAGGGTTTGAGTAACAATAAACGGCTGGTGTAATGAACTGGAGCTGCTGTACCCTCATCTGATGTTCACACGTCTTCTATCTGAGATGATGGTCTGATTACATCACTGTACTCTACTGCTACAGTACCTCTGGTGAGGTGGACACAACCGTCTAGTGTGGCTGTTAAAACTCCTCTCGATTTACCCTTTCATGATACTCCTGTTCCTTCAGTCTGACCTCACTCAGCAGGGTGGTCTTCTGCGCCAGCTGAACCTGAGCACACAGAGCATGTAAACACGAGCACAACACAATCCCCTGCTTTCACAGTCATGCGTTACTGCAGCTACTGCAGCTACTGCAGCTACTGCAGCTCCACGAATGTTTAAATGTTCAGTCAGAGACACTCTGCACAAATGGTGAAGTTAATTGGATTTATTAAATGGCTTGAAACCTACCTTTAATTCATCAAGACCCTGTTAAACAAAACAGAACCAACCGGTTACACAACCGCTTCACTGGGTATAAACAAAACCTTTTGTAACAGACAGCTTCGGTTTAAAGCTCCACTCTAACTTCTACCTACCCATCACCAAAACAAAGCTGCAGATTACGTCAGCTATTTTGTTAGCATGAATAACAGGTTTAAATACTGACCACCCACTGTAGGAAAAACGATCTACAAACGATCTACAGTAGCCGGACATGACATTTATTGGGTTTTACAACATGAGGAACTGTCTGCAAGTGAATGTAGAATTAATGACAATGCAGCACTGGCCTGGTTGGGCAATTTCACCAACTGAAGCTCTCTCAAACTGACCCCAGGCCAGCCAGCGGCCTCACTGAGCTCTGGCCTCATATATGCTGTGTAGACGTGTGCTGTACCTGAGGGCCACTGACGCTCCTCTGCTGCAGCTCCTGTAACTCCTTCTGCACCTCCCACACGCGGTCGCCCATCTCCTCCTCACGACTCTACAGGGAGACCAAACTCTCAGTCAAAACACAGCCAGACTGCTTACTTTCTGCTAATTAACTGGGGTCATAAATACAGGGACAAACTATGCGATGTATTATCCTGTAACAGTTAGTTGTCATAATTCTCCAACAGGCTTAAATTAATCAACATAAGGTTTTCATCATTCTTTGCACCTCAAGGGGAGTTTGAGGTGGTTGTTGACTGAGCTAATCGATGAAACACAAAGAATTAACCTAAACCTGAAGTTTGTGACTTTATATCCTGGAATTGAGCGGAAACAATAAACTTCTCAAAAAATTCTTCCTGAGTCAATGTTTCCAAACAATAACAAGATTTAGATTCCAGGCAACAGATGTTTACATGGTCTGTCTACAGAGCTGTTTGAGGGAATGAACCTGCTATTTCTTTGTCCAGTTAGATTTAAATACCCAAATTAATTTTTCTGTACCTGCAGGACCTTCTCATACTGCTGAATGGTTTTTTTTAGCTCTTCCTCCTTCTGAGAGATTATTTTCTGCAGCTGACTCACTTCTTCTCGATGGCTGTTTATGAGCTCAGCTTCAACACCCTGAGCTTTCTCTGTGTGGACAGAAAGAGAATGAAGACGAGAAGGTCACTTAAGATGGATAACATATGGTAACTCTAATAATGGATTTCATGTCACATTTCTTGAGGCCAGTAAATCTGCAAAGGAAAACGAACATGACTACTCATTGTGGCTTTCAGTATTTTTATTTGAACATGTTATTTAAATATTTAAATGCCCACCACCCACAACAACACTATGGTGAAATGATGTTACTTATACAGCGTAGTGTAGGATTACCAAACTGTTTTACCATGATATGTAGACAGTATAAGGAACATCTATCAAAACATGGTAATATTATGATTCTTTCTATATGGGCCAAAAATATGTTTCTTCTTACCAACGCTCTCCTTTACTGAGCCTTCTAGTTCCTTGTCCTTTAAGGCCATCTGAGTGTTGAACTCCCTCATTAACTGCTTCAGAGCAGCGTTGTGTTTCATTTCCATATCTTCCATTTCAAGCCTGTTCAAACCCAAAACATTCAAAAAAAGTATGAACACCGGGAGAAATGTTTTTTCCAGAACGTACACAATGTAAATGAGTATCACATCTGCTTCTAAAATAAAACACAAAACAATATCACATAAATCTTACTTCAGCTTCTTCTCACTTTCCTCAGCCATCTCCTTTTTTAGGAATTCCAGCTCCTTTTCATGCTCCTTCCTTAGCAAGCGGAGATCTTTCTGAAGCCTGGTGTGGTCTTTGTGAAGCTTCTGTTTTTCATTCTCAGCCTCCATCAGTTTTCTATGTAGATCATTCTCTGAGGTGTTTGAATCATTGATTAGGCACTCGCTGCTTGTCTCCATATTTCCTTGAGGTAAGTTCTGTTGTGCCTGTAGCTGATTTTCTTTCTCTTCAAGTTTTTGGTGCAAATCTTGGATCTTCTCCTCATACTCTTTCACCAACAAGTCTTTTTGACTTCTCCATTTATCTTGTTCTTTGTGCATGTCCTCCTTGACCAGTAACACTCCAGGCTCCATCCTGGAGGAAGTTTGCACCCCTGCAACATGAGCCTTTACACTTTCCTCTGTCTGTTTCTCTTTAATCTGACCCTGAAGATCTAAGCAGGTCTTCTGAAGCTCTTGGACCAGTGCTGTCTGTTCAAGCAGTTCTGCTTTAAGGTGACTTAACTCAGTTTGGTAGTTTGTAATCTGCTCAGCAGACTCTGTGAGTTTGGTCTCAAGCTCTGCAAGTCTCAAAAGAGCCTCTTCCTTTTCTTTAGCAGCATTAGCACATTCACCCTCTTTCACAGACCTGTTTTTTTGAAATTCAGCAAGCTTCTCCTCATACATGTCTTTTAAGCTTTGAATAGAGGCCTCTTTCTCGTTGCTCTCCTTCTGCTGCACTTCCTGTAGAGATTGTTCATGTTCTGCTTTTAATTTAGCAATAGCTACCACCATTGTCTTCTCACTCTCCTTCAGTGTCTTTACATGTTCTTCCTTTTCAAGCTGCGTCTGCTTGCTTTCTTCTAGCTGGGCTTGCAAAACTTTGATGGCCTGCTCCTTTTCCTCGATCTGTGATGTCAACTGTTTTCGAATCATACCAATTTTTTGCTCTGCCTTCTTCTTTAGCTCTGCTACTTTACTGGTCGTCTCAGCAGATGCTTTCTCCTGTGCAGATCTTATGGCCTCCTTTTTCTCACTCAGAATCTTTGCTTTCTCCTTCTCAAACTCATTCCTCTGAGTTTCCAGTTCCAGCCTGGCAGCTTGGAGGCCTGTCTTTAAAGACTGCAGACTTTCCTCAGTTTTTTGGGCTAGGGCACTATTGTGAGAGCTTAGGTCCTGAGCTTCCTGTAGCTGTTTTATCAGCTCCATCTTCTCACTTTCTCTAATACTTTGGTGCTGTTTCAGATCTGCTGCAAGTTGCTCCTGTTCTTTTGTCTGCAGGCCCAGCTGCACCTCCAGTTCGCTGACTTTCGTTGAGCAGGTTTCAAGCTCTGATGTCAGGTACTGAACCCTCTGCTCTTTTTCACTGAGTGTCTGGTCCATCTCTGACTTACTCAAGGACTGATTGTCAGTAAGCGTTTGAAGGTGTGCATCCTTCTCTACAATCTGCTTCTCCATGTCCACAATTTTTTCCTGAAGAGACTTAACAGTGCTGTTGCTCTGGCTGAACTTCTTCTTTAGCTCTGAGAGCTTGTTCCTGAGTGAGTCTGCCTGCTCTTGAAGGGAGCTCTTCTCTTTTTCCAAACGTGCCACTGTCTCCCCTGTTTGGCATGTAAGACTGTCTTTCTCCTCACTGTGCTGCTGGTTCAGCAGAGATATGGCTTTCTCTTTATCAGTGATGCTACTTGCTAACTGGGTCTCCAGGTCTTTAATAAAAGATTCTAGACTGCTTATCTGCAAAGAATTAGCTTTGAGACTTTCTGATATGCTTTTCTTTTCTTCACACAGCTGCTCAATTTGGTGGTCTTTTTCAGAAAGCACCAAGGAACGATTCTCAGCTTCAATTTGCAGAGACTCCCTTTCTGCTTGTAAGGCTTTAAGAGTTTCTAAATTCTCTTCAACAGTTTTCTGAAGTTCTTTCTGTAAAGTGTGAATTCTGTTGTCCTTTGACAAGATAACATTTCCTAGATATGTGATCTTTTTCTGATGTTGCATAACTTTGTGTTGTAGTTCCCCAACTCTTCCCTCAACTTTCTTACACATCTCCTCAGAGAAACCATCTAACTTAAGCTGAGCTTCCTGGCAACACTGCTCCAACTCCTTCGTGATGGCAAATATTTGTTTCTGGAATTCTTTTTCCTTATGCTGGAGTTCAGAGCTTTTTTCTGCAAGTGTCCTCTGGAGATCTTCTCCCTCTTTACACCTGGAAGTTTCAAGCACACTCAGCTTTTGTTGGGTGCTAATCAATTCCTCAGATAAGTCCTGTATTCTCTCTTTATTTGTTTCCTCTGCCTTTCTAAACTCGTCCTGAAGGAGGCTTCTCTCGTTTAAGGCCTGGTTGAGGTTCTTTTCCATGGTTTCAACCTGTATTTTAAGAATATCCTCTCCTTTAGATAAACTCTCCAGCTTGCTTGCTGCCTCCCTGAGCTCTGTCTGTAGTTTCTGGACAGTGGTTTCCCTCATTGCAAGCTCCTCTCTGAGGTTCTGGGCATCTTTCATGACTTGGTTATTCTCTTCCCTGCTGGCTAAAAGCTGCTGAGATATCTCTTCCAGCTCTTGTAAAGAGAGGGCATGCTTTTTCTGCATATCTTCCTTGTGCTGACTGAGTTTCTCCTCCCAATGCTGAACAAGGTCTTTCTTCTCCTGTTGGTGGGTCACACGAATCTTCTCTAAATGCTCTTTGTGATTTGCCTCTAAATCAGAAATGGCACTGCTGAGGCCTTCAGAGCTTGCTTGTGCCACCTCTAAAATGTTCTGCTTCAGCTGCTGCTCCTTTAGTTGTAACTCTTGATCTTTCTTTGATAACTCAGTTTTAGTATTCTCCTCAAGGTCATGAAGCTTCTTCATCAACTTGTCCTGCACTTCTTTGGCTTTCTGCTTGAATTTTTCATGGGCTTTCTGCTTGCCATCCAGATCTTTCCTGATGTTCTCAAGTTTCTTCTCATGAGCATTCCTCTGTTCATCTAGCTGCTTCTTCAACTTGTTCTGCTCCTCTTGCATTGACGTACACGTTTCAGAATGCAGATTCTCTCTTTCAGATAGGTCTTTTTTGACTTGCTCCAACTTTTGTTCTAGTTCCTTAAGTTCATTTGCTTTTTGTTCAAGACAAACCTTTTTCTCCTGACACTCATTACGTACCACCTCAAGGGCCTGTTCAAGATCTCCTACTCGATTCCTGGCAAGCTGGAGATCTTCTGTAAGTGCACTTATCCGAGACCTGGTCTCATCTAGAGCCTCTTTATCACACTGTGACTTGTGTCTTAGCTCCTCTAACTGGGCACTTCCATCTTCCACAGCTTGCTTGGCATCTTCTTGTAAAGCGTTTTCCCTGAGCACATGCTCCTTCACAGCCCTTTCCTTCTCTTCCAACAGCATCTTGAGCTGATTTATCTCTTCCTTTAGCATTTTCTCCACCCCTGCCAACGACTGCTCATGCTGACGTTTTGCAGCTTCAATATCAGCCTGATATTTCACTTGTTCCTCCTTGAGCTTCTCCTCAAAGTCTTGTCTTGTGGAGTCACTGGCAGCATCCACAGAAGATAGCCTCTCCTTCAGCTGTTGTTTACTTTTCAGGATCTCAGAAAGCTCAGAAGAAAGTGTCTCAAGCTCTGCTTGCTTGTCACTAAGTTTCTCCAGCAGCTTTTGGTTAATTTCCTCCACATGAGAATGAAGCTGTTCCTCCTTGTCTTTGATAATGGTTTTAATTTCCGCTTCATGTTTCTGCACAAGCTCTTTTATGGCATCACTATGCTGTTGTTTGAGATCTGCTATCTGCTCTGTTTTTGTTTTTTCCAGGTCCTTCTGATGCTTTTCCTCTAGAGCAGTTATTTCAGACTCGTATTTCCTTGTCAACTCTTCAATCTGTGTCGAGAGTTCCTCAACCTTAATGTCATCTTTCTCAGAGTTTCTCTGACAACTCTCCAGCTCCTGAATTCTCTGTAAAAAACAAAGAAAAGACCTTCAATTGACATGTATGAACTGTCCTGAGACACTGAAACACAGCATGCTTTTGGTGACAGATTTCAAATTGATGGCGTCGTTTGGCCATGCAAGTACAATAATGATATCCTGTGGATGTGTCTCAGATGAAGGACAGATAAACTCACCGTTCTGGCAGACTCCAGCTCAAGCTGCAGTTCCTTGGCTTTGTTGTCGCCCTCGGCCTGAATCGCAGCCTTCTGCAGCTCTGCCTCCTCCAGAGCGAGCAACGCCTGCTGCTCTCGTTCCTGAGATGACCGCAGCAGTTCCTCTCGGCACTGCTCCTACAGCAAATAAAGCTTCAGCACTGATAGTACATGCTTACATCTAAATGCTTCATATTTTCACACACAACTGTAATTAACATAAACTAATGTGACAGGCTAACAAATCAAAGTGGAACGGAAGCTAACCACAGCCTGTCGGATCTGGGCATCAAGTTCCTGCTCTCGGTTTGCCAGAGCCTCTGCATGTAGCCGCTCTAGTTCTGCTACCTGATCCTCTGCAGACTTCTGAAACACAGACATAGTGACAAAACATCAACCTCTGTTCAGTTCAGAACTTCAGAACATACAATTCTCATGCCCTTTTGAAAAATAAAAATTATGTACAAAGTAAACATGCATACACTCAGATATTTTGAACAGCCAATAGTTTTCATTGATGAGACACAAATATTTGACTCAACAGTTTAATATTTACTGATGTAGAAACAGTCACAGTGAACCTGACATCAAACCTGTAAAAGTTGTATTATTTTTTTTAAAGTCAGAGTCTGGGTGAATAAATGTGGTGAGGTAAAAATACATTTACACTTATCTGGGGCAAAGAAACAATGACTTATCAAAATAGGCTTTCTGAAAATGTGGCCCTTTTAAAACAATACCTTTCTAAATCTTCTTCTAAATAATGATGAACTAACTGTCACTGGATGACTCACATTTAAACAGAAAAGATTTGATTCTTGTTTTGTTTGAATATTCACAAGAACTTGAACTATTTCGGTAACTAGTAAACTACGTCAGAAACAGGCAGGCTAAATGCTGGCCTATGGATGTGGCATAAATTTGATTAATTTTAATTTACAACTGCATTCAGTAAATGTATTATACAGTCAAACCTGTAAACACACAATCCTCATGGCAAAGGTGTGCAGGCAATGAGGTCTCACACAGACTGTTCTCTAAATGTCACACTGTAAGTGAACTGAAGACATTTCCAGACTCAAAATAGCAAATCACAATGCAAAGTAACATGACTTAAACTCTTCCTAACAGCATCCAAGTGTCTCCGGTTACTGAATCTTTTTTTAGTGTGTAACAGGAAGTTGCATAAGCAGCAATGATGTTGAGATGTCACACCTAGGAACGGAGACTGCATGATTTAATCAGAAACGGCATACAACCTTTGCGGTGTTAACGCAATGCTCTACCAGTTGAGCTAACAGGAAGGCTCAAAACATCTTTTAATCCTTTGAGGATCATTGTGAAAAACATCAAAACATCATGAACAAACAACAAAAATGACATTTGAGAACCCTGCACAGAAGGTAAAGCGTGGCATGTGTACCTTCATAATAGTGACCACTTCCTGTTTGACCCTGGTGAGCTCCTGCTGTAGATGTTTCCTCTCCTCCTCACTGGTTTTCTCCACCTGCTTCATCTGCTCCTCCATGTTCACCTGCAGCTGACGCCGCGTCTCCTCCGCCCGCTGGGCCAGGCCCAGAGCTCGCTCCAGCTCTTCAAATGCTGAGGGAACATCAGCAGGTGGTGAGGACAAGCACATCTCAGGAGCAGAATGAACGAGATGGACAGTCTCGTTTACCTGCTTTCTCTGACTTCTCCTTCTGTTCCTGCAGCTCATCTTTCTGTGTGAGAGTCTGCTGGAGTCTGGACCTCAGCTGAGCGATTTCCTCTTCCTTCATCTCCAGGGTCTCATGCATCTGACGCTTGGTTTCAGCAATGACCATTCCCTTCAGAATCACAACATTACTGAGGGTTGAAGGTCCAAGACAGAATGAAATTTACTGGCTGCTTACGTAAATAAACTCAAGTCTTCAGTGAAAAACTCATCCTCAAATCTCTAGAATGTCAAAAGCTTTTAATGGCTTTAAATTTCAGAACTGATACAAATATTAAATTAAAAAAATGTATTTATCACCCACCACTGGCAGATGTGGACCAAACCTAATTCACCCTCCTAAAAGAATAAAAAAAACAAAGCCGTCCTCTCTGACCTTTCCAGAGCAGATGTGACAGCGAGACGCCAGAAGAAAATCCCACTCCCATCTTTTACAGAGTCTTTCAGAGGAATCACAATTCTTCAGTTCTGTGTGAGGAGGAGCTCTTGTGCCGTCTCACCTTGTCCTGCTCCAGTTGCTCAATGAGGTTCTTGGCATCTCCCAGCTGTGTGATCAGTTTGGTCTTCTCTGTCGTCTGAAGCTCCTGATGAACACAGAGGTGATGCTGAGGCCGTTGTTTCAGTACAGAGGCATTAACAGTCTATCCAGCTGTGCTAGATAACCTCAGCATCTTAGCATTTTACTGACCAGCTGGACTGTGCTGACCTCAGTCAAAGAGAGACATTCAGTCAAAGTGTCAAAGAAAGAGCTGTTTACTATATAGTACAAATGCTGACAGCACACACCAGAACTGAGAACCCCTCTTCTCACAATAATTACTAAATCATTTGAAGTGTGCAGAGTCATGAAGAACATGAAGCAGCAGCAGCTCGGCTACTGAACCTTAACTCTCAGGATGTTCTGTAGTGTGTGTTTGTGTACCTTCATCTTCTCCAGCTCCTGCAGTCTCTCCTGCAGCTGCTGCTGTAGAACCTCGTTCTCACTGCTCAGCTGCGCCGTGCGCTCCTTACTGGAGCCAATCATCTCCTTACATCTCTGCAGAAGACTCTCCTGCCGCTTCACTCGCTTCTGAAGAGCCTCAACATCAACCACACTGCTGCCCTCTGCTGACCACCACAAGCACACAGAATACCACACAAATGAGGTTAGCATTGCCAGAGAACAAAAACAACATCACTAAACAAACAAACTGTTGGTAATCCACCTAGAAGAGTATCCTCACATCAATGACTGAATGAGAAAATGTACACTTCACAGCCCTGCCTTTATTTAAAGTATTGTTAAGACATTTACTTTTTACAAAATAAAACAGAAGTCAAAATGATTATCTATGGTAAAGGTATTGGGTTGTTTTATCTTTGTAGTGGTGTCATTGGAAATGACACCATTAAAACATGTTATGTGTGTTTGACAGGCACTGGATGAGTGATACACACCAGCGTTAGGTGTCAAGCTGTTGTCTTTAACTGGACTTTGAAGATCAGAGGTTGCATCAACAGCGTCTGTAGATGGAGATGTCTCAACCTCTGATGAGACCCCACCTCCAGACCCATGAAGCCGTTTCTTCAGAAGAGACACCTGACAACAGATGTCTTCAGCATTACACAGATCACACCAACACTAATTCACACACACCTGCAGCGCACACACACACCTGTGTCTGAAGAACAGTGATCATCTGATCCTTCTCCTCCAGAGCAGCATCAAACTCCTCCTGCAGATGTTTCTTGGCCTGTTGGTCCATCTGCAGCTCCTGATCAGATGTCAGACATCAGACACTTCATTCTGACTGATCGCTCATGACATACCACTTTGTGTTACCCCACATAACACCCATTAAAACTGATGCCATTTTACCAGTACTAATAGATGGCAATAAACCCTGTTATGGTGAATGAGGAGAGACACTTCAAAGAAACTTCATCTCTTTTCTAAATGCTTTTAAAAGCTGCTTTCTTATGAGCCTAATAATAATAGTGATGCTTGCCTGAGCGACAGAACTGCACAATAACATTGGCTAACTTTTCATTATCCAATCACATCTCGACACACATTATTGGTTCTCACTGTAAATGGCATCACATTAACAGCAGATGCAGCTTCACACTGTAACAGACATCAGAGCTGCAGAAACACTGACAGAATCCATCACTGCTGAAAGATGAAAAGACATGTGAGAAAGAAACGATACCTCCCGGAGTTCTCCTATTCGTCTCAGGGCTTTATCTTGACTCTGACTCAGGATGGCCTGAGAAACACGTCAATCAGACAGAGACACATGATGCACTATTATCCTCACCACAGAAACACAGCAACTCATTAAAGATAAAACGTTAGGAGAACTTCCCTGGAGAACCAAACGCCACATTTTATTCTGCTGCATGGACTGAGCGAGAACTTACCTGAGTTTTCTCTTTATCACGCTGCACACTTCTGTATGCTGTCACTAACTGAAAGACAACGGAAAACAAGAAACAATAAAGTCACTCTGAGATATATGAACACAGACTGGCCAATCTCTTCTGTTCCTAAACCACACAGCCTGTGTTTCACAATAATCATCCCACATTTACCCTCTGTATTACAGAGAGCACAAAATAAAAACTTGAGTTTGTGCAGAGAGTTTTTCGACAGAAACAAACAGGAATCTTTCCTCTCAGGTTCTGTCAGGTGAGGTAAATTAACGCTGACTAAAGCTGCTACTGAATGAACTGATGTGATGTTTTATCTCTGATCACTGCAGAAGAATCATGTATAATGCAGCGTCTCATCCGCACTGGATTAGTCGTAACTAACGTTATGTTTTCTGGGGTGGTGGTTCTAACCCCAAACAAACAAATCTGCTACACACAAAGTTCTCAAGTAACTCTGATGGTGGTCTGATGTTTATAACTGAGGATTAAAACATCCTCAGATTAATTCTGATTCTCTCTGATTCTCCTACCTCATGATTTCTTCTCATTCTGAATCTTCAGAATCAATTCTAAGTTCAATTCAAATTACAGCTGAGCATTCACACACACACATATCTTAACCAAATCATTGTGTCTGGACAGAAATGGACAAACCTGGGGCTGTACTATCAAATGATTAACCACTCAGATTCAGAATGATCATTAGCAAACAGTTTGTGCTGTAATGGATAATTAACTTTTTCTCACACCGCTAGAGATGATTGTGAACCTCAGGTGTAAACAGGCCTCCAGAAGTCCTGCAGATGTGCTCGGCTCACCTCTGAATATTTCCCCCTGTAGTTTCCGAGGCTCCTCTCCAGCCTGTGCAGGCGGTTGAGCAGCTGCTCTCTGGAGAAGCTCTCCACGCTGCCAGGCGAGTCTTCAGCTTCACTCTCGATATCTGAAGGAGGGTCATACGCTGGGGGCTGGCCTTCATTCTCACCAGTGAGAGTAAGAGATTCTCTGGAGGAGCTTCTGACGAGACTGTCCCGTGAGCCGGAGCGGAAGAGACCTTCACCGCGACCTGATCCACGGAGAATGGACTCTACTGAAGACACTTTCTGCTGAAGCTTCTGAGCCAGAGACTGAGGCTCCTCTTTCTGGAGAAAAGATTGAAGCATTTTGAAGTGAAGTGAAAGTGACGTGTTTGTCAGTTACGGTTGCCCATAA
>JBAJNP010011118.1:0-15316 GCA_036877545.1 Yasuhikotakia modesta
CTCTCTCTCTCTCTCTCTCTCTCTCTCTCTCTCTCTCTCTGTCTCCATTTACTGTCTGAGAAAGTCATATCTGCAGGGAAAAAGATGTATTCATTACGGAGATGGAAACTAATTTTGGACACTAGGTATGCTGCAGGTCTTTTATAAGATCAAGAGAGAAAAGCATTTTCTTCCTGCCCAGTTGCCCATCTGTCAAATTCAACCCCAGGGAGAGTGCCTTAAAAGCCCCTGTAATTTATGGAGCCTGGAGGTCACAATGAGACAATATTTGATTTAGAATATATATTTCTAAAACTCCCTGGCCCCTTTTAAAAATGAGTGGAGATGGATAAAGAATAGGTGGTTTGGGGTAAATTCTGGTCTCTCGGCCCCTCACTGTAGCAATGCTTTCAGTCATTGAGCTACAATTACTCACATGATTGACATCTGCCTTTAACACTAGCTCTCATTCAAGCTGAATTTCCTCAGCATTCCTGCTCAGTCTAAGCAAGAAGAACACGGAATACACAGATACTATACTACACTATTATATTATATTATAGCATAGCATAGCATGTTATAGTTATAATTAATAGTTATTATTATTCATTAAAAACTAATATATTTAACTAATATAATATTAAATGAAATAGATGATAATTGCACAATGGACTTTGTCACATTAGGAAGTGGGGTACAAGATTATTTTCTATTAGGACTTTATCGCTGATTGTAATCACTTAATTTTTCTTGCACAAACCCTGTGGAATGAAGAGATTAGGAGTTGAACAGATTAATGTATAATTGAGAACTGGAGACGTAATAAAATGATGAGCAGTTATGTTATATCTCAGTGACCTGACCCAAACTGATATGGTCTAAAAGTGGACAACTATCTTCTCTCTGTTCAATTCCTTTATATCATTCCTGTCCTTCTCAGTAACTGACGCATGTGTTAATGATTTCAAGCAGAGCTGCCTGAGGTGAGCTGACTGTAAAAATTATAGGAAATCATACACCGGTTAGTTTGGTAAAAGGCTCTGGCAATTTCTTTAATTGCTTCTCCTTGCACATTTCAGTAGAGGTTCTATTTATCACAGAAAGTATATGTCATCTGTTAAAAGTTTTTAGCATGTTTAATATACAGTGTTGCTCCATTAAACGTGGGGGTTGACCAACTTTGATGCACAGTTGACCTCCACACGAGAAAGATTTGTAGTGGTCGCTGGTGGTTCCTTAACAGTTCCTTTTTGCCTTTCTCTGTTTGATACATTCAGCTGGTGAAACTGGGAAAAAAAGATGTTTTTTTCAGAATTGAAAAACTTAAAAGCTTTATGCTGGGGAACACAACAATATTTAATTTTTACCTAATTGTATTTCCATACCACAGTAATATGGTTTCCAAGAAACACAAAAAGCACTTTGAAATAATCTATACGACTTGTGTGCTTTATTCCAGGTCTTTAGAAGCCATTATCTAGCTTTGTATGAGAAACAGGCGAAAATTAAAGTCATTATTCACTTTTAATATTCTCTGCTGTGGCTCCCAAATCAAATATGGCATCTATGGTGCTGGTTTAACACTGTGACATCATGTGCCACCTGAGAACCAATGAGTGATGACTTCATAGACATCCAACCTGCACCATGGGAACACCATTTTTGATTTAAGAGCCAATTTGATTTAAATTGAGAGTCTGATCCTAACAGCTATCACATGGTTTCATGTAACTTAGAATAAAGCACATAGATCTTAGGAAACCACTTTTATGGTGGCTGTTCTGTGTGGTGCTTGACAGCTTGTAAAAAAGCTTTCATATTTTTCTCTGTGTGTTTCACTGACAAAAATGACAATAGCACAGAACAATGACATCACTTTCACATATGTGAATTCGTATAATAATGCTTACTTCTCCTCGCTTACTACTCCTTGTTATTCTTCATAGCTCCGCAGCTCCTCTGAAATCTCTCTTCTTGTGTATTCACAACAAACTGAGGATTTTTTCCCATTCTCATTCTCCCCCACCGTTAAACATCCTTCACACTTTAATGCCTTAGAGACGGCTTGAAAAGCACAACCTGTGTGGTATTTCTCCAGCATGTTGACATTGAATCAGCGCTGCAGGTCAACAGTGTGAGGCGAGAATTATGACTTTCCCACTCGAAACGGTGCAGACGTTCATGATGGCAGACATTAGGGTTAAAGAAGGGTTAAACTTCACACTTCTCACAATTCCTGTAGTGAATCCAGGGCTCCTGTAACACACAGTCATCAGTAGTAAGATTTTACTGGCTGTCTGTCACCATGACAACCAGCACACATATGCACACACTCTGCAAACCCCATTTTCCTGAAAACACTCAATAGTTACAAAGATCTGTCGTGCACAGCAGCTGTCTGGATTTTTACCAATTGTTCTTTAGACACTGCAGGTATGAAACTGTCTTTATTATTATTCTTTGTATTGATGCTAACAATTTTTGGTTCCCCAAAAAACCTTTCAGTCAAAAGTTCTTATATACTTTTATATAGAATGTAGAACCATTTTTCCACTCCACATATTTCCATTTATGCAACTATGTTTAAGGTTCCTTATAGAACCCTAAAGCTGACAAAGAACCTAATACTAATCTTTAGTTGTAAGAGTAGATAGTGCTTCTATCAGCCAGCCTCACAAATATAACTTTTTCTCATCACCTGCTTCACCCTTCAAAAAATCAGGAGACACATCTATAGCTGTTGAGAAATAACCTCTGCGCTGCCCCATTGGCTTCACAGAGAAGGGGAGAGTGATAAATAGAAAGGTTATTTTCTCCATACCAATTAAAGAGGAGGAAAGTCCTTCTGCTAAATATCACATTGGATTTTTTAGAATGCCACCTTTAGCATATTAATGAACATTTGTGATGCTTCTTAAGGTTAGGCCTGTTTGTTTCATTGTGCTTGTTGCTTCAGGAAAAAACAAATGCTGTTCATATTGTTGTAAGAATCCTGTTTTGCTTTTTTAACACATAATCAATACACAAGTGCTCATTAATTGTCAGACACTCTTATGATGTCATGTTTTATTGCTTCAGTAATTTAAGAAATACACGTAATGCCATTATAAGTTAGACAGAACACCAACTTAGCCTGCAAGCTAAGCTTAGCAGAATGTTAAGAAGAAATTGAAAAAAATAAATCTATTATATAACTTTTTTACACTCATGGAACTAAATCAGTACTTATTAAAACTGTCATCTTTGGTGTTTTACTGAAGAAATAAAATCACATGAGCCAAGTATTGTCTATGTGGCACAATCGGTTAGTTCTGCTGTGAAAGTTTGGTAGTTCAAGCTCACCCAGGGACAATAGAAGCTTTCAGTGTGTTCCTGTAGCTCAACTGGTAGAGCATTATGTTCGCAGCACAAAGGTTGTGGGTTCAATCCCCCAGGGAACACATACTGATAAAATGTATAGCTTGACTGCAGTGTAAGTCACCTGGAATTATAACAAATCCAAGAGGGAAAGATATTTGACATATACATCTGTATTAAACAAACAAGAGCCTGTCAGTGCACCATTTTTATTCATTATATAAATAAAAAATATTTATATAATAAATCAAACAATTGCTAATCAGTACCATCTGCAATTCTCACTTAACAAATCATTGGGGGAACAAGTGGTTCAGAACATCCTGTGTTGCCACGGTAACCATTTTCACCAAGGACAGGAAAGTAATATGTCTAAGGGAGTGGCAGGGGGTGGGGGAAGGGTGTTACCAAACCCAAAGGACGGGAAACCGATGAGTGGAAAAGTGTAGCAGAGAGAAACAGGAATATGGAGAAGAAAGATGTAACTGGGACTCAAGTAAACTGAGTTAATGCACCATTTCTCCACCTCCACCACCATCTCCCAGCACCATCATTATCAATATCAACAACATTTGTCTCTGCTGGAGCCTCTGTCATAAAACTCACATCATCTCTCTTTATTACTGCTGTGGTGGAGCAGCTTAGACTTGCCTCATCACCCATGGAGGATGGCGTTTCGGTCCAGGGGCAAGAGATGTGCCGTATCCGGGGGAAGGTGCTGAAGGAGTTCCCACACTCCGTTATTTACTGCTAGCAACCCACGGAGAGGCATGCCGTCCAACCAGGCGTTCCCAACAACTGTAATGTTTCACTTATACCGCTGGGAGTAAAAATCACCAGAAGAGCTCATATTTGTCATTTCAGGAAGTGTCCTGTAATGTAAATAAATAAATACTTGAGTTTTATTGAAAATGCTGCCAATAAAATGTAAAACACGTGTATAATATAAACATTTACAGATATAGAAATGTCACATATTTGTACATATGAGCTCATTTTAACAGATGTCATGATTGCATGACACATATTTCTGAACAATAAACCACTTTATGTTTGCACACTTTATAATTATAAATGTTTAACATGAACCTATATGGCCATATACATAAATGTATCATTTGTTTTTATGCATCAGATTGATGCATGTAGCCTGAATTAACAGCATCAGATACCCTTTAACTTTAGATATATTTTCATTTTGTGTGCAGTTACATTTTGCTTGACAGCAACCCAGAACAAATCACATAGTGTAGATACAATTAATTAGATGGTTTCTCCCTTCCTGACAGGTTGTGGTTCAGGTGAGGAAAACTGCATGAAGCACAACACGTAATGAAGCAGAATCTTGTTGATGTTAGTTTCCAGCAGTAAGCAATTCCCCAGACAACCGTCCACGATATTGCTGCTCACAATTATTGGCTGAAGTGAGGTAAACACAAAAACAAGATTTTACTTCAAAAAGAAGTTGGTGTTTTCACACCGTCAGCACTCCAGGGTTACAACACACCACAAGGGCTGTTCTGAACCCACAAGTCATGAGAATATCATGGTTTCAACAAAACAATAATTAGGAGTTGGTCCCATTGTAGCATCAATCCGAGGCAGCACTATGGAGTTATTTATGCACAAAAAATAATTCCAGCATGAACTAAGAGGTCCTGCAGGACAGATTTTACACGCATGCCTCAAATTGATTCGTTCAAACAGAACGCAAACTAATTTTGATCCAATTTAGCCTTCAGCAAGTGGATCTCATGTTGCTATGTGCTCTGCTCATGTGTAACAAAAAGGAAATAGATTGCGCTTCTTTCGTTTAGTGTAATGGGCAATTTGCAACAGAGTGCACTAGAGAAAAAACACCAGAATGCTAAACACTGGATTAAGCATAACAATGAACCAGAAGAATGTTTATAGAGTATAAGAGTGCCAGGAAAGCAACTTGCTTGGGAATTTTGTTTGCAACAGATACAGTGGCCATTGTCCAAATCAATTGGGTCTGCCTGCATTGTTTAAAATGCTTGAACCTGTCAATAACTACTGCCAGCTGCACAGGGCCCTTAAGATGATATTAATAAACCTAATACAAAGATCAGAAGTCACAACACTTTTATACTGTAATATATGATACTAATGACTTTGAGTGCCTTACTATAAACTTAAATAACAACTGGAAAATACCAAAAACAAAATGTGTAACATATTCTAATAACAACCTGTGCAAAGCACACTTCTTTTCTCTTTTGGCTAAAGAAAGAAGGGAGGTATATGTTCATTTTATGAATAAATATACTGCCACTGTCATGGGTCATTGATTTGTTGCTAGCAACACTGCGGTAATAAGCAGTTCTATCTAATTACTACAACAGCAAAACATCATTTGGTCTTTAGAAAAGGTAGATTGTAAAAGGCCACAATATTATAGCGGAGTAATCATAGCATTCAAGAAGGTCATTCCTGCACACTCACGCTACAAGCAGGATCATGTATTGATCCCAATATTAAAATTGATTTTCTCAAAATATACTAGAGTTCTTTCACCTCAGCCTTGTAAGACTTCAATGCTGGTATGAGATCATTGTTAATAATGTTTGAGTGTAATAAAAAACAAACCATTATTGGAAACCATTCACAAAGCAGCCTGACACTCAGATTATAATTAAAACCATTATTTTGGAGTTGCACATTTGACAGGCATCTTCATAAAAGGAAGTGGGAGTGGGTTAGTGTTGTAACTCCACCTACTGTTATCACTGAGGTACAACTATACTGTAGCTCCCCCAGACTAAGACATGTAGACTAATACCTTTAAATCTGGCAGATGCTTTATTGAAAGAATCTTTTGTGTTCCATAAAAATTTAAGCAATCAATGCTAGCACCAGGCTCTACCAGATATTATACCAGTACCATCGCTACTGTACCAGAACCTGCTGGTGAAAGATAACAAATCCATAAAGAATAGGAGACACCTGGATTGTGAAAAGGTACTACTGCAATTCCCAACACTTTCAGCCCTTTTTGTATGAAATACAATCTAACACAGTAAACAATATACAATAATAACAATATAAAACACAGTGTGACGTTATTTTAAGAGATCTATTATTGATTCTGGTAATCTGTGTGTTGAATGGACTCTACACAGGTACGTTTGATCAAATTTGTAATCAGAAATACAGCTAATCTATTTTAGCAGGCAGAGACAGGGCAGGAACTGTATTTTTTTAAAGATGCTGATAAAATAAGCTACTATATAAATCAAAACCAACCACACCGGGAATTCTCCCACGCATTTCCTTCTGTACTCCATGTAATCCTTTTCCATTTTTATCTGTTGTTTTATAACGTATCTATACATAAGCCAGGCTGACAATCTGTTCAGTTACATGGCAAGGTGGCAAAATGGAATGTGATGTATAGGCGTTTGGTCTCTGGGGACAAATGAGTGGGCTATTGGCCTCCACAATCCATCTTTTGAAAACACAGCTGAGGTGCAGATAGGCAGCGTGAAATAGAACTAAAATTTATTGCTGCTGCACACCCAGATTCTGTCACATCACTAAAACCAGTTTTGTTACCAAGCAAGATGACTGGTCCATCCATCAGGAACCCCAAGAAAAACTGAACACTGACATTTGGAGGCATTTTCACCATTGCTTTGGTTTTGATATAAGCTGCTGTGGGTGACAAATTGCTTTTATCATGCATATCCCCCCTTGGTGCAATACTTGGGTTGAAATTTGGGTTGCCACACCCTTGACATTTAAAAAAAGGTCAGTCTGGTTTGCTTAATACTAACCGTTTGGCCTGGATAGCAAGGAAGTACAGAAATAGAGAGTTTTAGTCTAACTAAGGCCAGAGTATGGTTTCAATATTCTTGCCCTTTAAGTGCATTTTGCAATATACCAGACAGAAAACCAGTGAACTGCATTACTCTATGTATAACATTTCAATATTTTTAACTTTATATTTATATTATATATATTTTTTATATATTTTTATATATATTATATTTTTCATGATAATGTAAACCGATTGTATTTGTGAAAAAACACATCACACAGGTACAGCGGTGACGTAATTGTAGAGCGTCACGTGAATACACGCACATGACGTCTCAGCCGTCAACACGGAAGCGACATTTTTAATTCAGTCATTCATGAGCAGAAACCGACGATGAACATTGCAAATAAAGTTTTAGCTGTGCTTGTGGCGATATGTACACGAGCCTCGGCGCTGGACAACGGCTTGGCGTTAACTCCCACAATGGGCTGGTTGCACTGGGAGAGATTCATGTGTAACATCGACTGTGACTCAGATCCTCAAAACTGCATTAGGTAAGCATGTAATCTTATGACCCTCCAATAGTAATGCACCGTTTCTACACAATGACATACTTTTAATTATTTAGTATTTCATAAGATCTGAAATCTGCTTATGGTTCAGGCAATGAAAAGTGCAATAGAAATAACATGATATACTGAAGTCCAGCGTAAGCGCTTCATAAACGGGACGATCATTAAGTACCTTCCCAAAAAAAAAGCTAATAAAAGCTAAAATTAAACTACCCAAAGTGGTATAAAACAAAAGTAGGTACTTGTAAATAAATGTCATATGATTTGTACACGGCTACTAAATCATGTGACCTCTTGATCTCTTTGTACATAGGAGCTTCTCACACTAACATTTATGGGTTTCATAGAGTTCTGTTCAGATTAACATTCACACAGGACAGATGGACAGATGTTTGACAGATGTTTCATGGACAGATCATGGACAGATGTTTGACCATGTACCCCCTCCCTGATGCCCTGTTGTGTCCTGGCAGAGAGGAGCTGTTCATGGAGATGGCAGATGTGATGGTGAAGGATGGGTGGAAGGAAGCTGGATATGAGTATGTGTGCATTGATGACTGCTGGCCCTCACACGACAGAGATGCCCAGGGGCGTCTGCAGGCAGACCCCAAGAGGTTTCCCAGTGGGATCAAAAAATTGGCAGATTATGTGAGTGTCTGTTGGCATTATTAAAATATTGGAGACATGCATCTGGCCCTGCTTAATCTTCCAGACTCAAATGCTGAATAATTGTTAGTGGAAAAAGATGAGACAATTACACAAAGATATCACTTAAGACTTGGTTGACTATGTATATGTGTTATATGTAGTTTGTCTGATTCAAACTTCATGGCCCAATTACTATCTGCTTTCAGTGCCAGGTTACAAAGATGATGTCATAATTTTGTAATTTTTAATCTAATGCAAGCACTCCCATGTTTTCTTGTGCCCACATAAATAACATGTCAGATGTGAATTAGAATATCACAACATTTATGGATATTGCCAATACCTGATTTAATAAACAGAGGAAAACAGCTATTGAGACAGGATATTTAGCAGTGAATCAACACATTCAGTGAGCTTTAAATATTTCTGTCAGCTATAGATTGCCCCCTACTGTTCTGTTGCTGATATCACACCATTCTCCCCATTGAAATATAGTCCACTACAGGGTAACTAAAGCAAGGGACTGGGTCCACTATAGAGTCCCAAAAACTTCCAAGGTAGCCCTAAGATGACTTGCAATTATTTAAAATGAGACAAAACAAGCATTAAATAAGCTAACACAACTAAAAACAAGATATTGCAACAGTGTGTTAGTTGCTTATTGTGTTGTGGACAATGGGTTGGGGAGTTGGGAGTCTTAAAGTCATAAAAGGTTTAGATTCATTGGTCTAACATTAATTTACATCAAAGCTTTGGTGTTCTTAGGTTCATGCCAGAGGGCTGAAGCTGGGAATATATGCGGATGTTGGCACACATACATGTGAATGGTATCCTGGGAGTTTGGGTAACTATGACATCGATGCAAAAACCTTTGCAGAGTGGGGTGTGGATTTGTTAAAATTTGATGGATGCTTCATGCCTGATTGGCATCAACTTGCAGAAGGTACCAATCCAAGAAATTTGCTCAGAAATTACATAATTGCTTTGTTGTGTTAATCTGGAATGTTGATGTTTTTTAGGTTACACAAACATGTCAAGAGCTTTAAACCAGACAGGCCGAGCTATTTTGTACTCCTGTGAATGGCCTTTATATGAGTGGCAATATCAACAGGTGAGATGTAAGGTTACATTTTTTGAAAATGCATCTTTTTTTGGAGCTTATTTTCCCAAATATTGCTTAAACAAATAACAACATTTCCTGATTCTCCTTGTGTCATTCCAGCCTGATTATGAGGCCATTCGTAAGACCTGCAACCACTGGCGAAACTATGGAGACATCGTTGACCAGTGGTCAAGTGTGAAAGGCATTCTGGACTGGACAGCCGATCATCAGAAGATCCTGGTTCCAGTGGCAGGACCTGGTGGATGGAATGACCCTGACATGGTATGAAGCTTCTCATTAAGAACAACAGATGAATATAAGAAGCTACAACCCTTGTAATTAACACAAGGTAATTGTACTGTAAGTTAGTTCAATTTGAACCACCTAACCAAATTTGCATCAGTCTACAGTTCATATTTTTGGTTTTGATCCATTAAGCTGATCATAGGGAACTTTGGCCTGAGCCGTGATCAACAGCAGACCCAGATGGCTTTGTGGGCTATCATGGCTGCCCCACTGCTGATGTCCAATGACCTGCGAAACATCTGCCCCAAAGCCAAAGAACTACTGCAGAACAAACTGATTATTGCCATCAGTCAGGACCGTCTAGGCAAGCAAGGCTATCGTACATTCAAGGTAATGTATCTTAGCCAACATTTTGTTTCCTTTTAAATACCACTCAACAGGTAACAACAGTACAATATTCTATTCTGTTCACAGGCTAACAGTTTTGAGGTGTGGGAACGGCCCTTGTCAGATAACAGGCTGGCCCTGGCAGTGATGAACAGACAGGAGATTGGAGGACCACGCAAATTCACCATTTCCGTGGCAACGGTGCCAAGTTGGCAGGTCTGCAATCCTAAGTGCAATGTAACACAGATCCTGCCCGTGTACAAGGAAATGGGTATTCAGGAACTCTACTCAAAGGTGGTGGTCACAGTCAACCCTACAGGCACAGCACTTCTCACTGTCAGCCCTATCAAGAGCAACTCACATGACACCCTGTGTCATGATTCTGAAAACTGAATGTGGTTTCAAACCACAAAAGTTGAAAGAAAATGGAACCTTATTACTGCACTAATGTGATCAAGCTGCACTTGTTGTAAAATGTTTTATTGCTTAAATGTTGCTGTAGGAAAAAATCAATTTTTAACTTTTTTTTAAAAACCGAGTACTCAGGAATCAAGAAAGTTTACACAGAACTTTGTACTGTATATTAAACTAAATTGCAAAGCACTTTAACAGTGTTTTCTGGTTTTACAAACTTTTAATACATTTTAATCAGTTTCTTACAATCCACTAAGTTACCTTTTTACAGACTTTCTGTTGATTCTTTTAATGTTTTCAGTTCACAAAAAAATAAACTACTAAATCATTATACATCTATCCTGGATCTATACAGTGATTTTAAGAGTTGCACTGCCAAGCTTTTTTAAACTGACCCCGGGATTTATGTTTCATAAATGATTTGACAGCTGTGGTCTTTTCACTGTGGGCCTGTTTCAAAATCAAATAAAGCATTTGTGTGAGTTTTTTTTTGTGTTTTTATAGCAACTTGACAAGCACATTACACTGAATATTAATCAATATGCTGCTAAACATTGTACTTCATATACTGACTAATTTCATACATTTTTTACGTCCTTTCAGATAGTGGTCAGTTTGTTACAGTTGTAATGAAAACATGTTTTTTTAACCAGATAGAAAGGTATTAGTTTGCATCTGGTGTTAACAAACAACAATATTACAACCTTTATATTACATTTAATAGAAGCTATACATTTTAAACAGACACCTTTTAAAAACACATTTAAAAAATAAGCAATGTTGTTTAAACCAACAAGTATATACAAAATGTAAAAGTTAAATATAATCGTACATGCAATAAAAAATATATAGATAATCTAAATTTAACTGAATATATTTTACATGCATGTGTCGCGGAAGTTACACCCCTGTTACACCCCTACCGCCGTCATGTGGTTCAGAGGTGCACGTACACGTTTATTCAGCCGGTCCACTTGTCACGCACTTATCAATGTAACATTGCGCCAATAGATTGGGTGTTTGACGCATAAAACAGTTTACATAACACACATTCATATTAAAAATAGATTAAAGTCTTTAAGCATGTTCATTTAATACTTAATTTATTTGTGTATGAGTTGTTTCATGATAACAAAACATCATTCAAAATTCTTACACTATTAAAATGTGTTACAGTACTATATATGATCATTGCATATACAGACAAAACAATACTTACATATTTCTATTTTTTAAGAAAGCAGTCAAACTGGTTTAGGATTAAGCAAACTGAAGATCTCAACACGAAGAATTTAAGCAGCACACATATGTTGACACACATATGTGAGTGTCAACGTATTGCATGAAACTGTTAACAGCGGCAGTGCATGAGCGATGGTATGAAAATGAGCAGGAAGCAAAAGGGGAACTGGTACCAAGAGACCTGCGGTAGGGTGGAGTTTTGACCAGTGTTGATCACATTCAGTGTCCAGTTTGATAACCTACGCTCAGGGTAAGTGGTCTTACCCTGCTGTCAGACCGCACTGGGAAAAGGGCTGAGGTAGGAATGCTTACATTTCTTTAACAGTCATAAACTAGGTTTGAAAACTAGGGTTCCTCTTTCAAAGATCAAGATAGCCTGAGAATTTCACTGAGCCGGACGTTGAGTAATGTTGTTACTTCAAGCTAAATATAAAGGAGGGACACTTTACATTAGTATGATGGCTAATTATTATTTATTTCCTTTGTGTAATGTTGTGTCTCCTTGAGCCCTCTTTACAGTTTAACCAACCTGTTTTATGGTCAATCTAAGCAACCAACATTCCAGTTACAAATTGTAACCCATGGAATTCCAGGCTGTTCCGTTAAGAGGCTTGTTCTGGGCAACATTTGCACAAAAGTACATACGCAAAAGCAATAATATGACATTGAACAGTCAGAGGTAAATTGATAGTGAAACTAATACAAGAACATTTCTCTGAGTGGTTTAGTGTATATCCTTTATGTTTTGATTTTACCTTCTCTTTTGTCACTGTGGTAAAACTATTACAAGGGTTTATAATAATACTAATAGGGATCATTGTGATATTTCGAGAGAGAGAAAGGTAAATACTCTTTCATCCAAAATAAATGTCCACATACACAACAAAAGCCATTTAGTCCTACTGACCGCTTCAGACATTGTTTTTAGGGCTAAGTGTATGATAAGATATAATCAGTTTGTATCCTGTGTCATATATCTTATGTTTTGCATTTACACAGCACGTAATCATTTAGGTGGATATCAGTCATGCAAAGGAATGCAAATTTAAAATAAAATTCCTAATGACATTCATTTTCTTTACATGAAGACTTATAGTGTGTGTAAACATTTTAACTCTATGTACGATTCCTGGGACTGAACCCACAGCCTTGACATTGCAGCCATTATATTCTACCAGCTGTGTTAAAGAAACATTACTCACTTTTTAATTAATAGTAAAGGCTACTGTATGCTAAACTTATTTAGCAGTGCACAAGCAATAGTGAGCAAACTGCAACTTAACCAGTGGTGCTTAAAATACTGTGATATATATATTAATGCTGTGACACACATGTGTCTTAAAGTAAATAAGCCAAATGTGAGACATTGGTTAAGAACCACAGGGGTGCAGATAATTGTGGTCTAATGTAGCAGTCTATATTTGCCCCACCCCCCTCCTTAGCATCAGCAGCACACATACTTATCATTCAGGAACCTTATAGACAGAAGACATTCTAGAAGGTTCCTATTGCTCAACGATAGTTTCAGTAAATTCACTAAAGTGTCACTAAGCAAGAATGTAAACTATGACTGGAGGTCATGTATGTTGAATATGTTAAGAATGGAATTGGCCTAAAAGAGCCAGATGGTCAGATTGACTGACACTTAATAATAAAGGAAGTTATGGTCTTCATAAGCAGATTAAACTAGCTACTTTACTAACTATAAACTAAGTGCAACATCTGTCTGGAAATAACCCTGATGTGAAACAGAAACAAGCTTGACAGTATTTATCAAACTGCTCGACTTGTACTGCTAACTGGTACCGACACAAACACAGTTTCCCCTTCCTCTGTATCACAGAGAAACACTGATGCAACTTCCTCCTGAGTTCCACAGAGTTCCAGCAGTCCACTAACAATTGTGCATTATCAACACAAGTTTGCACAAATTTGGTTGTGTTTTAATCACAAACCTTTTGTGATAAAACCTACGTGTTTGAAACGGGGGTTGGTTGCGGCAGTTGAAGAAACCACGAAATGTTGTGATGGTGTTTAAAATAGGCAGTTCAGCTTCTCTACCACATAACACAGACGGCTCAGCATGTAACTACAAGCTAACTGATGTTGAAGCTTTTTATGGAGGTGATGAAAGCAATGAGGAACAGAACAAAACTGAGACGCTGTTTCAGAGAATTCAGAGAGACACGTAATTTCACCAAATGCTTCTCCACAGCAAAACTTGTTGTCTTGTCAGGAGAGTAAACAAAACTAATAACAGAAAGACTTTGTTAGGCTTAAATTTGATTAGAGAATTAAAACCTAATGCTAAAATGATCTGTAACAAGGTAATCAAACAATTAACAAGTATTGATACTTTTTTCATAACTCAACTTTTTCCACATGCCCCATTTACTGGAATAAATGGGGTACTTGTAAGTAATGTTTTAAACCCCCCACAGTAATTTACCATAAGCCGTTTTTTTACCACTGTACAGTATAAATATAAACAATGCTGCTCTACTTGTGTGGACTATCTGGGAGCTCAGTCAACAGAAAAGGATGTTAACATTCAGTTTTGGGTCACAGATAAAGGAGAGTACAAGATAAGAACCTGATATTCAGACAGAGCAGGAAGAAATGTTTAAAGGAAAGGATGATGGAGGAAATATTGGCAACAAAGAATGTCATTGATACATTGCAGGAGGATTCATGCAAACAATTTCCAATCATTTGTTGAATAGGGAAATCCTGGATGTTTCATAAATTAAAATGAGTAAAAAGACTGACATTTCCCATGTCGCCGGTTGGAGCGGAGATGTTATAGCGCAGCAGACATATATAGTGATGAACATAATACTTTCTATATATGGCATTTAGACACTGATGTCACATAATGGGGGGTGGTGATTTCATTGCATTTGAAAATATGTAACCATGTATAAATGCTGTATATGACCAAGTGGCATTTGCAAACAAGTTCTACTACTGTTCTAAGAACGTTTCTCAGGGTCATTTTAAATGTATAATGCCTGTTCTCCATTCACAAAGGTCACCCTGTGAATGTGAAATTCACAAAAAAGTTGGTGTATACCGTCTATATAAACTTCAATGAGTAAAAACATATTTAGCAATATCACAACCGAGTTACTCATCGCTAACTAGGAAAGTCAACTATGTATGTTTGAACTGTATATCCTTATGACTATTATCTTATTCACACAGACAAAAACATAATTTCTTTCTTTGTTTCTCAGGATTACACTAGATTTAATAACCATGCCAGACAGCATTTTAGAAGAGATTTTCATCAAACGATCCCAGCAAAAGAAGAAAACCTCACCTCTGAACTTTAAAGAGAGGTTGTTTGTGCTCACAACAGAAAAGATATCCTACTATGACTACGATGCTGAAAAGGGGGTACGTATGTCTTTCCCATGTACTGTTTCACTGACAGCAAACTCTCTGTTCTTTCTAACACACTTGTTCTATTGGCTGTATAGAAAAAGAAAGGACTGAAGGGTTATGTGGACATTGAAAAGATCAAATGTGTGGCGCTTGTGTTACCTGAAGATACAGCACCTCCTGATCGCCTCTTCCCATTTCAGG
>JBAJNP010011119.1:0-15308 GCA_036877545.1 Yasuhikotakia modesta
CGTTATTCCCGCAGTTTAAGAGCAGTTGCGTTATTCCCGCAGTTTAAGAGCAGCTGCGTTATTCCCGCAGTTTAAGAGCAGCTGCGTTATTCCCGCAGTTTAACAGCAGTTGCGTTATTCCCGCAGTTTAAGAGCAGCTGCGTTATGACGCAGTTTAAGAGCAGCTGCGTTATTCCCGCAGTTTAACAGCAGTTGCGTTATTCCCGCAGTTTAAGAGCAGCTGCGTTATTCCCGCAGTTTAACAGCAGTTGCGTTATTCCCGCAGTTTAAGAGCAGCTGCGTTATTCCCGCAGTTTAAGAGCAGCTGCGTTATGACGCAGTTTAAGAGCAGCTGCGTTATTCCCGCAGTTTAAGAGCAGCTGCGTTATGACGCAGTTTAAGAGCAGCTGCGTTATGACGCAACTGTATTAATATGATGACAGAAACAGGTCAGATACATGTTCGCATCGTTGTATTTACTGTCGGATGTTTGACGTTTTATCATAAACAATTATTACATATCAAAGTTTGTCTTACCAGCGATGACGTCACTAACACGGAAGCGCCGCTTGTTATGATAACCCCGCCCTGCTTTCATCTGATTGGCCAGTTCATTAACTTTGAATATTAATGAGCAAAGCGTAAGATCTGAAAATGTGACGTTTAAAACTTCTGGTCGCTTTCAAGACGTAGTTTTCAATCGCAGAATAACGTGAATACTGTACAATTAAACAGAACTTTTTACTGTCTCCATTTTACTTGCTATAAAGACTATGCATGAATAAAAAAGTGACACAAGACCTTATTTTTGTGAAAGAAAATAAGCACTTGTAACATTTATTTAAGTGTGAGTTTAATTAAGTTAAACTCACTGAGAGGAACCTTGCATTAAACTTTCCACCGGTCTGCACACTAAACAGACTGTCTGAGAAGATCAGCACAATGTCTTTACATTAGGAATGTAATAAAAAAACAACTTATGAGACACATCACTCAATCAACCATGTTTAATAGTACAGGATGAACACATGTGCAGACATTTATCATTATGAATGTTTTCCATCTAACTGCTGAAAAGCTTTAAACTGCACTAGTATCGTGTGATTTAAAGGCAGGTGTTTTTCGTGACCTTGATAGTGTTGGTCCAGTACTGGGTATAGACCACAATTGTGCATTTAATGACCTGAAGAAAGATATAGAAATGCAATTAATCACACACAGTCTCAATGTGGGAAACAAGAGATGCACACAACCAGAATATTGTGACAGAAGCATGTTGTGTCTTACCCGTGCCAAACGAGGGTCTTTATGAATGGAGCACAGGGGCACAGCGTTCCCCTTTCTGCAGTTGGTGCTACCCAGTTTCACAGTGAAGATGTAGTTCATGCCGGAAACAAGCTAGAGAACAGAAACGGGTTTAGAAATAGATGGTTCAAAGCTGTAACCAAAACACCTCAAGACATTCTTCCTCTGGTTTTCTAAATCTAAAATCATGACTTTCTAATCAAAACCAAGAGTTTTGTTTTATTTATATTGTTCTTTATATTGAAGATGTGTTTGTAGCAAGAAACATGCATGTAACTCAAAAAAAAAAACATTCATTTAGTCATTTTTAACAAATAACGGTTGCAAGTACTTACTTGTTGCTGGGCCCTGATGACTTGGAGGACCTTGCGCACGTACAGATCATTGCTTTTCTTGTTGTAATGGGCCACAGCGAACTTTAACGCATCCTGAACGCTTTTGTCATTCATGTCTGCTTCAGTAGTTCCTCCAACCGGTTCGCTGGCGCTCGCCACGGCCATCAGAGCCAACAACAGAACAATCATCTTAAGATACATGATGAATTAGCTTGTAGATGAACAGCTCTTTCCTGTGGGTCTTGCAATGTCACAGATGGAAACTGTGAAAATTCAACAACAACCTGAGATTATAAACAGTTCTTCACAATGGCTTGTACGTCACAGTGAACAGGGGTGTGTCAGTAGTCAAATGTTCACAATAGTGGCCAGAGAGATGCAATTATTCCTCTGGTGTAACTTCAGTAATTATGATGTAATCACAACACTTATCCTGGACCCACTAGTTTCGTATGATTCAGACTCGATCGAAACAACCTGTTACTTCCTCATTCTGAATTGTCTCTGAAAAAATAAGATTGAATGTTAAAACAACAGCTGAAACCGTTTTCCTCTGTTTTATATGAGGAGTTAATAAGTCATGCAGATGTTTGATATTCTAGTCTAGATGACAGGACTAGTTTAGTTTTGTTGATAGAATTAAAGATGAATCCATTAGTACAGTTTAAACTCACAGCTCCATGCTGTAGAAACATAATTAAGTCAATCCTTGTAACTCCCTGTAAACTAGTTTCTGCTGTTCCTGTAAATTAAATTAGTACATTTAATTGTCTGACGGTAACAAGTTAATTCAGTCGCTTCTAATGACCCCAGTACCGTTCACACCCTTTAATGGGTCTTTAACAAACACGGATCAGACTGTCATCTGACGGTACATCAGTTTATCTGCATTCAGCACGAGTCTGAATAATAGAAATATATATTATAATAATATAAATAACATAAATCTGACTTTTAGGATCAAATGAATATTATGGATACATAATGATGTATTAGAATAAATGACACACCCCTGTCCTATAAATTATAAAGTACCATAATCATCACCTAAATGGTTTTAAAATTACAGTGATTAGTCCCACCTAATAATTCCAGATTAAAATCTGTCACAACCAACAATTTCACTGGTTTCCACACATGGTTTAATACCCTCGTCATCCATTATCCTCTTGCGTTTCCTGATCAAACTCACCTGCCTCCAGGTGTTCAGTAATCCTTGTTCATTTCTGCAGGTGTCTGATGAGGGCTGGAGTAAATCTGTTCACTAAAGCGCTTCACCAGCCCCGTTATAAATGCCTCTAGATGAACTGATTTCTACAGAAACCTCTGCTGTATTTTTGATTATTTTGGTCATTTATTTTAACCTATAAATATGTTTTAGGTTGTCTTTGGCGTTTAATGCGTCAGAATGACGTAACCAGTGACGTGACTCGTCACGATGCGCTGTATTGCGCTTTCACGTGTTTTTGCACAATATAGCTGATAATGTATTTGTCATTTGTTGTGCATATTGAGCCATTTTTGTGCAAATCATGGCAGGACCAGAAAACCTCTTTTCCTTTATTCGGGTATTAAAACAAATATTTAAAATGTATCGGCATCATGTCTCTGTCCCCATTCATCTACGATTACTTCCTCTGCTCGTCATTGATCTTTTACAAAGTTTTCTTTATTGTTTTGAGTTTACCAGAGCATGCAAGGAAATAGATATTTTATTAAAGATGAATGTTGTATTTAATAAACATTCATTTGGCATAAACCAGCATTACACTCTCACCAGCAGTGGTCCACATCCAGCGCTAGGAAAAGGTCTTTAGCATAAATGATATTAGTGTGTTGTGCATTTCATAACGGGAGGTTCAACAATGTAGTGCTAACAAAAAATAACTTTTTCAATGGATTAAAGCTTTCAGGCACATTCACCAGTTTATAAGCAGCCATTTATAAACGGTTTAAATGAGTGAATGAATCTCTGCTGGGTCAGTCCTCACACGTCTTCAAACGCCTCTGTCTGCAGGAGAGGTAACTGTACCTTCACAATAATATCAACTGTAAGTAAAGGGACAGTTGTGTGCTGAACATGTGTGCATCTATCGTAACACTATACATACATGATGTATAAAGTGTTCAGCCATACTTGTGTTATAGAGAGAACACCATGTCATCATACATCACGGGCAGCTGCCTCTGATAAAGGACAATTTTAAGATCACACACAAATCTACAGCAGCCGTCCTGTGAGACAACAACAGTCTTCCTCTCTCGCTGTTCTGAGCATTTCCTCATCATCAGTTCTGCGTGCGTCTACACAACCTGAAACACATTTACATCACATTATTACTAAACGCACAGTTACAGAATCGACATTTTAAAGAACTACTAAACTAAGACAGTCCGAGATGAGGTGGGGCAGGACATGTACCCAGATGTCATCACTCACACGAGGAGGGTCTGTAAATGTTATTTGTCTCCTAATGTCTGAACCTCGACATCCGACACACACCTGCCGCTTTAACTCACCGGCACGGAACAAAATGTTTCTTTCGACATCAGATGAAAACTCTTGAGTTTTGCATTGATGTGTGTAAGTAATTCTGTTATTATCGCTGTTATTAAAGCATCTGAGTACAGTCATAAATTCAAGCGCTTCCTGTTGCGTCTCATCCACTTCTGCGGCTGGAACTTACCGGCGGAAATGCGTCACAGGACACCGGAAATCAAGGGGAACATAATAAAAGTTCTGCTTTTTATGCATTCGTTTAAACACGATTACAAGTTTTGTCATAGACAGACAAAATTCACTGTTCTTTCATTTGACTACATTTTGTTTAGGTCTTTGTTTCATTCAGAGAAGATGAATGACGATTTATTCAGGTTAAGTTTTACGTAATCATGATAAATTCTCATACTTTAAAACTCTTCTTTCAGATGCAGCTGCAATGCAGTAAATACTGTTCAAGTAAAATAAATTTCAGTAATGTCTGAGTGAAATATTGCGTTAGAAACATGAAATGATTGTCTTTAGTTCTCCATAATTTAGCGTCTTTCAAAGGAAACTAGAAAGTAGGAGGTTTCGTTTTTACATTTTCTTCAAATAATGCACAAACCGCGCAGCCTCATTAATCAACAACCAAACATTTAATATAATAAAACAGTTTCTAAACGTTGTCTAAAGACTTACACAATTTTGTTAATCAGTTTGGGGATCTGCACAAATAATTCAGCTGTAAATGGCGACTTTTATACCGGGCCATAACTTACAAGTCACGGCGAGGTCCAGATAGATAGATAGGTGATAATATTAAGAGGCATGTATTAAATGAATAATACAAAAACCGGATAATAAAGTTGCACATCACTAAACGAGTGCAGCGCTTCCACCCGCTCAGCGTCACAACGCTCAACCTAACGCGCGTCAAACGCACCTATGATCAAAGAGCCGCATCGTTCGGCCAACCACAAACCACTTCCTGGTACAAGTCGACCAATCAGGGCGCGTTATTCCACGCACGGCGTCCGGGCGGCAGAAAGGTAGGTTGCGCCCCTCACAGTCTGTACACCGAGCACAACCTCTTCCTCAGCTCTGGATCTCTTTCACTTTCTCTTGCGTTTCATCTCACTGTGAGCCTGGGGTTGTCTAGCTCAAAACCAGGTTTCCAGAAGCCCTCTCATCACCGCACCATGAGTAAAAAGAAAAAGGAGTGGAAAGCAGAGAAAGGTAAGGCCGTTTCTCCGTTAATGCAGCATTCATAAAGGTCTTGCCGTCAGGAATTTAACACGCACAGCGTCGGTTCTGGGTTACGTGTTAAATACGGTGAGATGAACGTGTCGCGATAGATGCACAGCTGCAGGAGGCACATCATGCACACATGCACACATGCAGCGTCAGTACAGGTTCAGGCCCTGATGTGTTGCACCTGTTTGAATGAACGCAGCTGTCACCCACCCAGTTTGTGAGTTAGTTCATACTGTCCCTGTAAATAAATGAGTTACAACGTTCATGTTTGATCGGTCCAGCCTGAGACTGATTGTATGCTTTGACACAAATCCAACAAGATGTTTTTCACGAGCCTGATACAAACACACGGTGCCGGTGACAGGTGCAGTGGGCGAACTAGCTGGTGTACTAGCATCAACAAATGAGCAAATAGAGGTTGTGCTAGATGAAGATTTATTATAACTGAGCTTAATCTATTGCAGAGGCGTCTCAGCTGTTCTGACTTATTCTGGTTAACCGAACGTTTTGTTTTGGTGGCTCATTATGAACATTAAACCTCCATGTTACTTGAATTTTTTAAAAGTAAGATTACGCTTTTATTAAGTTTCATTAGCTGGAAAAGTCCAAATGTATGTGGTTTATCAGAAAGAAAAGTGAAACTATCTGGATCAGAGTTTCAGAGTGTGTGACAGATGAGGTAGGAAATCGATTGCATGTTGAAACCTGCTGTATAAAAACCACAGTACAGTATTCTTACAGTACTGCACAGAACTTATGGCATGTGGTCTGTTTCTAAACGTGGTGCTTCACTGTATGCTGTGCTCTCATTAGCCTGTCAGGTCTTAGCTGCCTGCCACAACTACCACACAACAGTTTCCCTCTGACAGCAGAGCACAGATACACAGATGTCTTTAGCAGCCCTTCTGTTTCTTATAAACTGGTTCACCTCATCCTCTGTCTGTATTATGACTGCTGATGCTGATGTTGACTCCATCTATTGACAGAGCGTTTGCTCAGTCTTGGAACTGAGGAGAGACGCAGAGATTATCGGGGAAGTTTCCTGCCATTGGACAGAATCCCCAGCTGGGCCAGTCATGACAACAACACAGGTACGTCTTTCAGCTACTGACAGTAGACTTACAGTAACTTCTGAGGCTTTTCTCAGAAGTTTCAGTGCGACCAGGTGAGGCTCTTAGATCCAGATGATTATTGTAATGTAAGGGCTGTAGCGCCTCCTGTATCTGCCCTGCATCTCATCACAGAGAGCAGCTTTACATCTGTGTGTTACAGTGAAGACAGATAAAGCTGCCGTATGTTTTATACAACTTTAAATATAAAAATACAGAACCTGTGGTGCTTTAGGTAACTGGAAATGTTTAGGTAACTTCATTATCTTGAATCACATTAAAACCATTCAGACATTAATGGTTTAGATAAATTAAATTCCAACAAAAAGTGCTTGTTAAATGTGTTTATGACACAGCACGAGTGAGGAGGGGTATCAGACGACATTTTGTTAATTCTTGATTAGGGAGATGTTATCTTTATCTACGGTTGACCAGCTGGCCAATGGCTGCAGTTTGAGGCAGATTTGGCCGTTCTAGCTGTTGGGCTACTGTCTGTTCTGCTAACCCATATGTACAGTGCTGAATGCCAGACTGTAACCAGTCAGATCTGATGTCGCTGGTATGAAACCTTCAGTCGGAGCTCTTTCTCAACCCTTCAACTACAACCCTAAACATTACCAGTCAAAAGTTTATTTGATGATGATGATGATTGTTCACATTATTCAGAACACAGCAGTGTGTGGCTGTTGATGTGTGTAGATGGAGATCAGAGTGTTGCAGGAACTGATCTGATCAATGCAGATTGTCAAGCCATTGACGTTTAGTGCTTCTGAGGTCAGAGCGCTGATCTGATGTTTACTGTGTGCTCACACAGATACAGAGGAGAAAGAGCAGCCGTCTGCCTGTCTGGCTCACAAAGTGTCTCTGTACAGAGGTGACATCACAATCTTGGAGGTGGACGCCATTGTAAACGCTGGTGAGTGTTTAATTCTATTCACTTTCAGTTGTACAGCCTGAGGATGGTAACGCATGATCAGCATAAGGCAACTGTGTGTTATGACTTCTGTGATGTTATTCCTGCAGCAGGACTCATGTACGTCCGTGTTGCGTTTGTTGAGCTCGCGCTCCCTCTAGTGTCTGTGAGCAGCAGTGACGTGTCTGTTGTTGGCGCAGGGCAGATTAACTCCGTTCCTGGAGGGCAGGTGTCCTGCAGATTTTACCTCCAACCCTCACCAAACAAGCTAATGCAGATTTAATGAGGGCTGCCAGTGACCCCGAGTTAAATATTTATGCTATGGTGCAGATTTATATCAAAGTGAAAGTTTTTTACTGTAGTGTTTTTATGACCTTTATAGCAGTTCTCTGTAATGATGTGTTATTTGTGTTGAGTTAAGCGGATTGTTTAGCATGTGTAGTCAGAGATGATGATTATCAGTGATTGTATGGAGCCGTTTATCTGTGTGTCTGCAGGCTGAAGGCGTTTAACGCTCATGAACAGTAAAGTGAATTGACTGGATGTGATGTTTACATCTGCACTGCTGACTGTTTGACAGTATTCATGAAATGTGTGTTTCACTGGACTGTTGAGTTTTTGACGGCTAACAGAAAGACTTGTAGCAGCTGTTCTGTGCGCTGTGCTAATGTGAACAGTGATTGTTTGTGAAAGATTGAACATCTGGGAGGTTTTTTGTTTATCTCAGCATAATTACAGCATTTTTCAGAGTGATTTATGATTTCCAAGTTTTTCAAGGAACCAATTTTTTTTTGCAATGTAGATGTTTATTGTAAATGTTAAACTTAAAAGTAATCGGTGAAGGTTTTACACAATGTTCTTGAAAAAAATCTTTCATTTTTCAAATCCGGTGTTATAAAAATCACCTTTCACCGCTGCTAAATTTGAAGGAACGTATAATCAGACACCTTTATCACCTCAGAAGTGAGAATGAAGTCAAATACCTTAGAGTACTAACTGACTTTAATGGCATTATAAGTGTGTGCCATTCAGGCTGTGAGTCTCTTTGTAAATGTTCTGTTTTTTGTGTATTTGACTTGACCTTATAGGTACAATATAAGCTTGCAGAGAGTTTCAGGTGTTAAAGTAAACAGGAAGTGAGAGATGTGACACAAGCATACTGATGTTACTGCAGTTGTAAGCTGAACCAATCAGAATAAATCCTGTTGCTCCGCCCTGAGGTTTGTTGTGAATCCTTTACATCTGTGGTGTGTAAGAACACACTCTGTTTCTGTAGGTGTGTGGGATTGAATTAGGAGTGTAATTGTTTTAAAGGCTCTGTAGGCAGTGACTTCTCATCAGTCAGAGGCCGCGGGCTCAGGAAAGTAAATCGCATTACTGCAGCAGCGCTTTGGACTCTTTCTTAAAGCCCCAGTTTTGATTCCCCATGAGTTTTGATTCCTGGAATGATGTTTTCATCTCAGAAAGCTATAATATGATGATGAGAACAACGGCTGTGTGTGATCGCAAGAACACGCTTGTGTTTCTAGTCTGGCTAGACATGTACAGAGTAAGATAAGAGATCTCTGTGCTGTTCTGTGTAGTTTTAAACAAACATTTCTGACATGTTCTGTCGTTACAGCTTTAGGAGTTTTGTTGTTGGGAGAAGGGTTTGAGATTTTCTGTTGAAATTTGATCCGTTCAGTCTTCCCAGAGTGGACGTGCATCATTTTATGGATTTGACATGTTTTTAAAGTTGTAGATGAAGACAAAACTCATGTAAAACAAAAATCCCTGCGTGATTGGACTGATCTCTGACTTTCTCTTCCTCTGTGTGGGGATTTCAGGATAATCACTGTTATTTTCCTGCACTCAGGATCTAACGCAGCTGATTCCGGTGTCTGCACACCCACCCGCCGCAGAGACTGTTCTAAAACCTCCAGGAGAGGAATGAAGTTGACTGATTATCTCATCTGCTCCTGTAATTATGTGGAGATGTGAAAGTCATCAGTCCGTCTTAACCTGTTCCTTCTCATCAGATTATCAGTTATTATTCATCTTTTCTCCTCTCTTCCACAAGCATGAAAGGAGCATGAAAGGAGGAAGAATATTACAGTAATAAAACCCCCTGTGGCTCTGTTCTAGACCTTATTCAGATCATGTAATATTATTAGGTTCTGTAGCTTGTGTTTGAGGAGCAGGATTAGATCATCTGTGGTTTATGTTGTGTCTTTATCTGACACATCATAAGGTGCGGCCGCAAATGTCACGACTGCAAACTTGCCTAAAGTTGCTGTCAAATCTTTGTTTTTCTTTTTCAGAGAAAGGTTGACCCAAAAATTATATATTAGTTTGTGAGGGTTTTTGTAGTTCATTTTGGCAGTGCTAATCTTTAAAAAATTCTCAGAAAAATGTGACCAAAAACATTTTCTTGTTTAAAATCTCACTCTGATCTGCTGAGGCGTCTAGTTGTAATGATATGTTCTGCTTTCCTTGACATCTCTAAATTATAATGTTTATTTTGTACAGCGCTTGACAGTCTGTTTTAAGGTAGATTATTACTTTAGGACACTGATCAACAAACCACAGAGAACTTTTTCTCTTTTGAAAGCTTTTTCTGTCCTTGTGATTCCACTGAAAACTAAAGATTTGTTTTATTCCAGCATTATTCATTAATAACGTTGCTGCTTTTAAACTCTGGCTTTGTAGAGTTTGCATTAAAAATTTCAGCCATGAAATTAAATGGCAGCAGTAATGAATTCTAAGAGGATGAGGCTGGTTTAAATCATTGTCTGCATGGCCAGCTGTTTTTCATTAAAATACATTTCTTGTCAGAGCTGCTAATTGAAATAGCATCTTATCAGGGTCTGATAGGTGCAAACATTTTAATTGCTCTCCTGTTCTTGTTTTCACACGAAGTGCCATTTTGCTTAGTAAACAAAACAATCACAGAACAAATTGATGACACTGGTTAAGTGATGTAGCTGTTAAATATTACAGCAGAACTTTCACCACAAATATCCATCTGTGCTGAAAAAGTACAAACTAAAAATACAAGCCTGAAATACAGGTACAAAGTGTCTTATATTGAACAAACTGAAGTTATTTACAGCACAGTTGATCTCACGCAGGTTTGTGTGGCGAGTGTCTTTCTGTAATTATAGAAGATCTTTAAAAGAGAAGGTGAAAGCTGTGTCTTCTGTCCTCCTGTGCTGTGAGACTCGCTGCAGATGAATGCAGTAATGAGTCTAATGCACTCGCAACATTAAATGTTCTGTGAATCACGCAGCTTAATGGAGATCACTTGTATGGTTACCTGAAGACGCGTCTTGGCTCTTTTGTAATTAGCATTTAAGAATGACAGAAGATGTGTCTGAATAAAGCGTGTACTCTGTCCTCTAATGCCCTGAGATGTAAATCAGAGCTCATGTGGCTAAAAGCACCACAGACGCTAAAGAAAATTCAGTCTCATTTACTCCATGATGTTTCCTATAGTGGCTGTTGGTTGGTCCACAGAAAGCCTAGACTGAACCCAGTCTCTGCTCCTTACATGTTTTTATCTGACAGTTATACTGTAGTGTTTGGAAAAGAGCAGCTTGAATGTTTTGTGTTGCTGTCATGTAAACATCTCAGCCGGGTTTAATGGATATTGTCGTGTTTTAGTGAGATTCTTCACCCTAAAATGATCAGAGACATCAGTAACAGGAGCTTTATGTTTGAGTCTGAACAACCTGGAGACTTCAAGTCATTTTCAGAAGTACTGATTCTGAATTACTAATGATTTACTCTTTAAATACTAAATGCCCAACAACGCCTCAATTCTGAGTCTGGATGGGTCAGTTGCTAATGCTTTATAGATGCTGTTTCTTACAGATTTTAGCCTTCAGTGGATTGGGGGTGTTTGTGTGCTTCGCCTGAAGGGGGCGCTGTGCACACACTCAAAACCTGACCAACCACAGCAAACTCCTCCAGTCTCCCACAAAAACCTCCAGCGCTCTTCTGTGATGTTTGACACATTCACCTGCTGGTTCAGACGCTGCAGTCGCACATTACTGAGTTGAAAGGAACGGAGCTCATAAGATCTGAGCATTAACATGATGTGTTTAGAGACACTGCTGGGTTAAAGTTTGTTAGCAGTGATTTAAGAAGTGAAAACATGGTATTATATTAACTGTCAGGAACACTAATGCTGGATCTTCTCAGCTCCTCTGTGTTTTGCACAGAAGCCTCTTTAAGCATTCTGGTTTATATGCAGCTGACAAGCTTTAATTAACAGACAAGAATTAAAACCCCTCAGTGTGGAGCAACATGTTTTTGAGTGAAATTTAGACTTGTGTTTAAATAGAAAGGGCTCTGCTTCAGTTAGCCTGTGACAGTATCTGTGCTCCTGAGAGCAGCAGATCAAATACTGGTGCGTGAGGAGATGGATGTTGTTGGGGTGTAGCTGTCCTGCATCTTAGCAGAAGAAATTGTGCAGATCTTCTTCTTTATGGCCGTTTGGAGAAACCTCTGGTTCTGTTCTGTTTGCTGATATGTCAGCATCAGTTTACATGACGTTCTCATCATTTAATCGGGAGTTGTGTAGAAGAGCAGATTGTGAATGATGCGTTTGCTGTTTGGATGGTGGTGAGGTTTTGGATGTTGTTAGTGTTTAACTCCAGCTTTGAGGATTTAAGCTTTTTTTAATCTGCTTTAGAACAACGTTTACGAGTCACCAGCAAACAATTTTTTTTTTTAAATCATAACGTTATTAAAACAAATGCCATTTAGTTTGTTTTTTTTGTTTATTCATGCAGTGTCATGACATTCATGTTTTATACATTTTGGCTTTAGTTTAGTTTACAGTTCATTAGTCATGTTTAACATTATTGGCCCAAGAGAGAACTCAGAGATTTAAGTAGCCTGTTATTTCACTGCATGTTTGTATTTTTGACAGTATCTATTGGTTGTAGATAGAAGTACGTCACCATTTGTCACTGAATTATTTTATGTGAAGACAGTCTCACTGGATGCTTTGAATAGTGATATATTGATACATGGATTATTGAGGAGACGACACTGGCAGCATGTATTTTGTGATGAGTTAATGCAGTAATGCAGTTCTCTGTGATATCACATCCCCTGTTATCTTGGATTAATGGCTGGTCAAATAATAATTCTAACATGTCTAGTTTCAGTGTTTGTCACCGAAGAGTTTATTAGAGTCCCAGATGCACTGATCACACAATGACAAATTTATGCTGCTTTTACTGAGAGCAGCTCTTCTGAGATTTAGCTGGAAGCCTTTTGTCTTCTCTGCTAAGACAGAAAGTCAGGGTGTTAATTATCTGCAGTCATCCCCTGAGTTAAACGTGCCACAAAACATCACACACTGTTCAAACCCAAAACCTTCAAGAAGTTACAGCAAAATGACAAACTTCTAAACGTGTGACTTTTTGAAGAGAAACATCTCTCCCTCACTGAGAGACAGGATTTCTGAATGGACCTGGATGACTGTAACATGTCAGTCTGTACTGATTCTATACTGACTGTAAATCCAGTGTTTGACTCTGGACCTGCAGAGGTGTGAAAGCAGAAACTAAACAAAATGGTGGTAGGTTAGATGTGTCCATCAGTCTCCAGCGATGAGAGTCAAACCTCATCGGTTCATAAACACCAGCTGCTGTTTCAGTTTCAGTGTTGTGCTCTTCAGGTGGAACAGGGATGAACAGACTGCTGCTGGAGTTTGCCAGGGGAGTTTGGATGCATTGGGAAGTTCAGGGAATCTCTGCTGTAGATTTGAGACTGTTTCCAGATTTTAGTGATAGGAATCTGGCATTACAAGTGTAACTAATGTCAGTTGCTGTTTGCATTAGGTAGTTAATGTACACAATACTTGTTTAGGTCATTGTTACCGCATCACTTTATCTAGTATCAGATAACCGGTAAACGAGAGCTCTCGTGTCAGATGACAAACACGGGTTGCGTCACCGAGCACTTATGTGTTGGACTTTCTCAGATTAAAATCACGCGGGTCATTCATCATGCTGTCTCTGCATCTCACCCTGCACAAGGGCATCATGGGAGTCTGTGAAAGACAAGGCAGAAAAATCCAAGGCAGTTCACAGCTACCATTTCTGAAGAGGAAGACATGGTTTCTGATTATCTATTCATGTATTCCTCACCAGAGCCTTAATAAGTGCAGCTTCTGCCTCCATCAGATGGTTTTACTGGAGAAACGCTGTCTGTCAGGTTGCATGAGTCCTGTTTTAGCTGGCCAGGGTGTCGTATGTAAGATGGGCTTGCAGTTTTTCTTAAGGCAAAGACGTGAAGATATTAATCAACATAAAGAGACGGCAGCATCACGTCCTGCATAGATCTAATAATATGAGATGAGAAGCGCGTCTGGTGAGAGGATCAACATGGGTGAGATGTGTTAGTGTCTCTGAGTCTCCTTTTCACCTCCTCCTCCAGCAGAAAGTGTAACTGCAGCGACGGCTCAAGTCTGTCTGATTCATGTCATGACAGATGGAAGAATGAAGCTGGAGGCCATGATTCAGAATGAGTGACAGTGCAGGAGAAGATTCTCATCTCTGAGGCCAAACAAACACAAGGTTGTTCCTCCATGTTCTTCTGTTGACCAGGGTTGGATGAGGAACTGTGATGATGTTTCTGTGCTTCTTATACCAGCAGGGCAGCAACAGTAATTCTCAGGAGCTGAAATTTCTCTGTCCACACTGATGGTGGGATTTTACAAAACAATTGTTTCGATTTCCTCGTCTTTTCTCCAAACATACGTGTTCACCGACCATTTGACATCATTCCAGGAGGTTTGCTGTACGCAGTTAGGTCTGGTTTTCATTATAGAAATGCCCTGATTATAATTAGCGGTTAACAGATGAAGGTGAACTTCTGATTACATTGTTTTTCAAAAAGGCAAGATGGATGCCGTTCCATTTACTGGCATGAACTGTTTCTTTACTGTGGGCCAAACAATTCTAATGTGTGACCCAGTATATAATACAATACATTCAAGTAAATAAAGCTTCCAGGAGAATGTTTTAAAATGAGTTCGGCTCCCTTGATTGTAATGTAGTCTTTTCTCAACTCCATATAGCAAAACAACTGTGTTCTTTAAATTGTATTCATCTTTGTTACTTGTTCAAGATTTCTACTTGACTAATTGTATAATATTAGTATAATGTACAGTGTCACACGCACAGATTTAAGTGGTTTGGACGTCCACCAGCGTTGGAGCGTTTCTGGAGTTCATGTTACTCTCGGTGGAAGTGGAGCAGATTTCTGTGTTATGGAGGCATCTCTCAGGATAAATTGCTGTTTGCAGAGAGCTGTGTTGACTGACTGGAGAGTTTATTCATTTATATGCATTTATGACCCTCTGCTTGTGAATACCTGATAGCTTCTCTCTCTAGATGGACGTGAAACGAGCAAATGGGCAGTTTTCAGCACAGCCTCAGCCAAGACCACATGTTTTATAAATGAGCAGTCGCAGACCCAGAGGAACCCTCTCTTCATTTAAACGGAGCACTACCCCACCTGCCTGATTTTAACAGGCCATTAATACTTGTTTTTTCACTCTGTTTGCTTGTGTTTCTTTAAAACTCTTCGTTATGGTTTGCAGGAGAGTTTGAAGTCTTAAACAGCACTGTGTCTTTAAATGTCATGACTTTAATTTCACCTGTGTGGTTATTTTGCAGCAGTGGCGAGTAACAGTTTGTTCATTTATTCCTGCTAATATAAATGAGAGAAGATAAATGAGAGTCTTTATTAGCCTGCATATAATTATATGATTTATATATATGATATTTATTTTGTTTAAAGCTGTTCCCCGTCGTGTGTCAGGGTCTGCATTCAGCTCATTATTAGCGCAGTTTTAGACGTTAGGTATTTTTGTTATTGACTCAGTTTGCTGGATATGTCAGGCTAGCATGTTGTGTTAATGTTGATTCATT
>JBAJNP010011120.1:0-15306 GCA_036877545.1 Yasuhikotakia modesta
GGGACACCAGTTTATGAATTGTGTACTTGTACAACTTGTACTAGTCATGTTGTCTAAACCAGTTCAGCTAATCAAATTCCTGAGTTCACCTTGGATCTGGGACAGTATATTGACTGGTCTGCAGTCCTTCACCTTTGCTCTGACTAAACCTATCCAGCTATTACAGATAATTCTGCTAGTCAATGAGTAACTGACATGCTTAAACGTTTGTGATAACAAACATTAAACTTTGATCTTTGAATTAAAATAACCATGCACAGTGTACAAATACAAATAGCCGAACGTCCCTGTTAATGTAGTGTGATGTCATAAAAACTGCATGTTTGATTATTACACAAGGGAATTATTCATTAAAACAGGAACAGGAATTTGTAAATGAGTTTTGATTGGTTTGCGTGGCAGATCTTGTCTGTTTTGTGGATGGCTTCATGATCCATGTTTAATGAATTGCGTTTAATTACATTCAAACAGGCACTTTTGTCTTTTGCAGTTAATGAAACATTACGAGGTGCGTCCAGACCCCTCAGGAAAGACTGTAAAGCCCATCACACGAACTCTGATGATCCCGGCCACATCCATTGACCTTCAATTTATCGACAGGCAGAAACACTAACAGCTGAATTTTGCACTTCTTTAAGCAGTTTATTACTAAATGATGCTGTTTATATGCACAACCCATTATTAATATAAATGAAGATTGTAACTATAATACTTAGCCTTGTTTATGCAAACCTTTACAATACAGCCTACAATGTCATTTTTTATTTATATTAAAGGCTTTTAAGGACTTATTTTAACAGAGCTATAAATAAAAAGGGATAAAAGGGTCAAGAGAAAACTGTTGCAGTGAGAAAGAAACGCCACTGATGCCCCCTTGTGGCTAATTGTTGAAACGCATTAACTATTTTTAAGTGATTCTATAGCAATAACTCAACATATTTTATTATACGTACATTTTTAGGTTTTAAAAAATGCTTGTTTTGAAAATAAATATAGCTCTCAAATCGCTCTTTTGACTCCTTTTTTTACACACACAACCTTTTCATTGTTTTAGTGTAACACTAACATTTATAAATGAAGGTTAAACATTATTGTTGATTTATTTGAGTTTCAGTTTTGTAATGTCAAGCTTAAAATCTTCATACTTAAATTATTTTAATGAATTATATAGTAAGATTGTTTTGAAATGTGTTATTGGAACAATATTAGACATTTGTTGCTCTGGCCAGATACAGGCTTCATTTATTGTCTCATATTACATATACAAAACTCTACCTACATATATTTGAGACACTGTTACACAGGCCTGAGATCAGCTGCAATGACCAAGTGTTAATCTCAGTTATTTGCATTCATAAACCGCAGATGTGACACTAAACATTACATATTAACAACAAAATTCACAGAAACTCTTTTGGCAGCTTCTAAAATGTTGTAAGTTTTTTAAGCTTAAATTTTAGGCACTGTATAAAAAAAATAGTGTTGATGTTTTCGTATTGTTGACTGATGAGCTTTACACATATTTAACACATACTTAAAGGGCAAAATAAACTAGCATTTAAAGAATATTTATACTAGTGAAGTGCAGTCCAGTTCCCTGCAGATGCATGCGGAGAAAATGTCCTCAAATCCTATTGATTGCTTCTCAGATCACATGACTGTGCAGGTTTTCATCTTGGTCTTGTGTAGACATGACACCGAGTCCAGCTCACGCCTGCCGGGTCCGTTTGAGTTCTTCTTGGTGGTTCTGGTGGACTTCATGCGTTTGATATTCTTGTGGGTTTTACTGACGCAGGCTAGCGTGGCTATGTGGAAAATATCCTTCACGCTGTTTTCAGACTGCTGGGCTGAGCACTCAATGTAAGGGGCTGAGATCTGCTTGGCCATGTTTGAACCCTACAAAACACATGCAGATATAAATATATGAACTTATGATCCTTTGAAATTGTCCATTAAAACCTGTTTGTTTTGCACCCACCTGGTCATAAGATAAAGGAATGTCATTGGACAGCTGCACGAACGTTGCCAGGTCTGTGCGCAGGTCTGATTTACACCCCACCAACAATATTTTAGTATTAGGACAGAACTCTTCAATTTCTCCCTTCCACTAGAACATCATAAAACATGGTGTTAGACTGACGGCCTATATAAATCAATACAAAGCATTTCAGTAATGCACCCAGCTATGAGTTTTTTTGAATGACTAAAATTGTATAATATATAAAAATTTGTTTCAATCAGTTGTACTGTAAACATCCAAAGGTTTATATACAGGCTATTAAAGATGTCACAAGTTCATTACATTAAAGGGACAATTCACCCTAAATGCATTATATGACGTTCTTGAAAATGTGATTTTTTTTGTTACTGAGGAATCCAGTAGAAAATAAAAAACAGATGATGGAAGAATTTTTATTTTTGGGAAAACTGTTTACTCAGTTCCAGTCAGTTTTGGCTTCTGGTATATATGACAAAAAATTCTCCACAGCTTTCCAATACTTCTCACTCTTCTCACTCACTTCTCATTTTGAATCACTCCTGTGACATCACTAATTATAGTGTGATGTCATTATCACTCTTTCACTAACAAATAGCCGTGATTTGTTTGATGATGACTTACCTTTCTAAGAACATTCTCAAGAGTCTCTGGTCGACCGATGTCGAAACAGATCAGTACTGCGTCAGCGTCCGGGTATGAGAGGGGCCGCACATTGTCATAGTAAGGAGATCCTGCCATAAACATCACAGTCGTAAATAAATTCTTAAAAAATAACTACATTAAAAACTGCCATTAATTCAAGAAGGTAAGAAGGTTTTACACAGCCTGTCACAGAGATGTTTCTCATGTGAAATTTAAAACCTGATTCTCTATATCAACCAGATGGAAACATGCAGCACAGCCTGGGCTGCTTTATCTAAACCATCTGATGGAATTTATCTTACAAACACATTTATTTATTCAGCACAAAGCCGGGATATTAAGCCAGTATTTTAATAGGAACTCTTTCCAAAATATGCAGCCATATGCAGAGCCTTGTGTGAATTTTTTACTTTACTATAGATACAAAATAAAATAAACAATGTGGTTTTCAGATAGAAATGTCGCTGTTTGATTTAAAGAGGGAAGATCTATAGAAAAATATAGTAATTGTGTCTTTAAATGAAAGCAAACTAACATCCATACAGCTGTAGCAGTATGTTTAGAAATACAGTACGCATACATTCAAAATGATGTATTTAAAGTGACATAAAAGCTTATTGTAAATGCATTTGCCTTGTTTACTGTCACTACGACCTCACGTTATAAACATGACTGATGCGGTTTGATGGTGGGATTCCCAGTCACTGTCCCTGGCACGTGTATCCACGATTCAGGAGTAAATTAGGTTACATTGCTATTCTGGGAGGTAAGTGTTGAATCTGCTCTAGAAAGTTTGTAGGGCTTGAAATGAGCTCAAACCTCAATCTTTAGACATCATCACTGAAATATGATGAAGTCTGTGCGAAGACTTTTCCTCATCATCCATCTTCCTCCTGATTTATCACTATAAATGTCATTATACACCTACTGTAAACATACCAGTCTCATCTCATGAGGATCAGTCTGTGTGAATCAGTCTTTAGCATTGCATTCAGCATCTCTGAAGATATTAACCAAACCATACAAGGAGAAACGTAGAACTAGTGTCCCAATTGTCTAGTTAACCCACTTGACCTCCGCCTGTGTGTTTTGGCATAAAACCACATTTGTACATTAATAGCAGAGGTTTGGATAAAATCAGAGGGGGTCGTTCTGTTACCTGATGTATCCCAAAGGCTGAGCTCAACTTTCAGCGTGTCGAGTTCAAAACTTGCGGTGTAGTTCTCAAACACCGTGGGAACATAGTTCTGCAGGAAACACCAGCCGTGCATTATATTCAACAGCATTTACTAACAAATACTGATATTTGAGATGTAAACATTTGAGATGCAAACCTCTGGAAACGAGTCCTTCGCAAAAACGCTTAACATTGAGGTCTTCCCACACTGAGCGTCTCCGACCACAACTATCTTACACTTCAGATCTGGTGTGTGATCCATTATAAACTGCATCCAAACCATTTCAACCTCACCATCATCTTCTGTTGATACCAAGCGCATCACCCCGTGATAGTCTATGATCCATATCGGTCTACAGAGAAAGTTGGGAAATCTCCAAAGCTCTGCTCAGGTTCTGCTCTCTTTCGTGATCCTTAAGTTGTGATGAAGACAATTTACGTGTAAAGCTGAACCCTGGCATGGATGCCTCACCGCAAGAGCTTCTCACCCCGCAGAGGTATGAAGAGCATCTCAGATGGTTTTGCTCCAGCGTCTGAAACCTCCACATACTTGCGCGATGAGCGCAGCGCGACACCGCCCCTCGCACCCGAGCTCCGGTTCCAGCGAGCGACAAACTGCTGCATGTTTCACGTCAAGGCTCTGCATTAAACACTGTTGTGTTATTCATGTATTTTGTGGACTATAACTGTTTTCTTATATGAAAGCCCAGCTGTAATGTTTTTGTAACATTGATAGACATGTTAAAAATGTCTGTGATCTTTGCTTGTTGTGTTCTGACCTGACTGTATTACATTTTCTCCCTGGAATCTGTGCTTCCTAAAGTTGGGATCATTTGTCTTATAGAGCCATCACAGCGAGGTCAATGTACAAGATATTTTAAGAGGAAACAGACGTATTCAACATCTTAGGGAGGGCAAGCTTTTGATAAAATGTGAGAACAATGTCTTGTGGTTAGTTTGTCCTCTTTTTCCAACTCGGTTTCACAAGCTTGGGTCCAACATAAAAACACACAAAACACTTACTTAAATTTATAATTTGTTAAATTTCATTCATTTCGATAACCAGCATTTAACATTGCAATTGCAACATGTTTTTTATGTAAATAGCAAAAAATAACCTGGACTAATTTGTGTTAATTTAACCCATTATATCAGATTAGCCACATCAGGTTAAATCTTGTTATCTATATTTATTTTTTACACGTGCTTCACACATGCTGAAGATAAGAGGGAACTTTCCGATTCTTCTGTGTCAGCAGCAGTTTGGACGCACAGCCCAGATCAGGAATGTTATAATGCTGGAGAACAGCCAGCGCCACAAACTGTTCCATGACTGAATTCCAAATCCTTACAGTCAACCGACAAGAACTGCCTCCTTCCTGGATCATTTGCAAAACTTGAAAATACTTGTGAAATCACTTTTAACAACGTTCCTCACATATGGAAATACCTAAAGTCCGATGATTTCCCCACTACAGTTGGTGCATTCCAAATTTTTCCAGCTTCTGGAAAAGGTCAGAAATCTGTAGTGGAGAACTTTGTGTTGTTACCGTTATCATAAAACTGTTTCTATTCACATTTGGTGGGATTTTTAGGAGCGTTTGTGTTTATATTTCTGTCACCATCACTGAGTTCTTCTGTCATTTCTGTTTCTGTCCCTTTGGCGTCAGCTGGTGTAGCTTCTCGCTGACTGAGCTAAAATATCACATGTGCGCCATTTGTGAGGTAGTGGCAACGTCTAGGGTGTTGAAACATATGGATTTGATAATGCTTTTTATCGAAAAGGTTATTTGCAACCCCCATCGGACCACCCCAATTTACAATAACAAACTTTGAGAGCCTCTGGAATGTGAAAGTTAAACATAAGTCTTGGGCCTCTTTTCCAGCGAGGCGACTGCTTAGCTGATAAAAGAGCTCATTTTTCATCTTCTCATTTTCATGTACCCAGTGTGAAGGAAAAGGGGTTAAAAAACAGGCAATTTGCCAGATGTCTGTGCTATTCCAGCCTCATAGAGACTCAACGAACATCAAACTAAATGGGATGTATTATATAGTATGTATTGTAATAGTAAATAGGATAGATATAATATATATGAAGTTTAACAGGTTTATATAATGACACAGAGATGAACTCATCTGGAGTCCTTGTTTCATCTTTTCAACTGCCCTTAAGTCATAAGCAAAAAAACGCTTTTGATTTCATCATTATTTTATTGATCTGTGAGCTGGTTTAATCATTGGCAAGACATCAAGTCAGTTACAGTATTAGCTATTGTTTGTTTTTATGGTACATTGCAGTCCCCAGGCACAAATCTCCTTTGATGGGTAAGATATGAAACATCTCAAACTAGTCTTATTAATCAAACTCACACCCATTCACCACAAGCACTTATTTCAAGCTCCAAAAACTCTTCTGTGCCTCTGGCTTGTCGTACATGTGTGTGTTTTACAGGAAGCAGGTACAATCTCTGACTGGTTCCTCTGGTGTGTTGAGATAGAACATGTGTTGGCTTGTCGTGAAACAGGATGTTTTAACTTTAAAAGTGTCACAGAAATCAACATTTCTCCACATTTCCTGTGTCCGCTCATGGTTGCAAACTTGCGGGAGTGCAACGATAAACAGACTGGCTGTGTCTATTTAAGAGTTTTATGAAACAAAACTTTACTTCAGGAGCGACAGAACATATGATTTTTTAAAAATGGCGGCCGTATGACTATTTGAGTGCCACTCAGAGATCATTACTGGAAAACCTGCAGCTATTGTAACTTCAGTTACACCCCATTAGAGTAAGTGCAGAGCTACAGTGTTCATCTGAGGTGTTTTGTTGAAGAGAGACCCTTTGGCTTTATACAGCTTTTATAAGTTTGGTTGCTATTTTCATTGATCGACTGACACTGTCTGGTAAAGGAGTTCAGTGCTGCCGGGTGACCTGGTATGTTTTAAAGAGTTTTTGAGGAGCAATAAATGCCCAATCCAGTCTCTATTTTCAGCAGAAATGGAGTCTGATGTCACGATCCTGTCTCATGATCTGACACCAAATGGAGAGGATGGCAAATGTTTAAAGAGAGAGAAACAACTGTTCCACAGGACACAGTCATGTTTGTCTTGCATTTTATATTATAAACATAACACAGATGTATGCAAAACACATGAAATATAATAATAATTCACTGTAGCCAATTTAAGGTATTAAAACAAGGCAGATACTTTCAAAAGAAATTCAGAACATTATATATATATTATTTATTACATTATATATTTATATTTCATTATAACATTATTAAGAATTACATATGGAGTACCTATAATTCTCTATAATATGCAATTGGATGTGTTGTCAAAAAACACACAACTGCAAAGACAAAATAAGATGATCTCACATTTCAATCTTGCTAATATGCTACCAGGGCATTTTTATTTGAACAAGACAAAACTGCGTATATATAATTCATTGCTTTATTAACATACCAGACAAACAGCAAATAAAACATAATCCTTTCATTAACGATTGTTTGTGGCTGGAGGTTTTTAATATTTCATTTTCAATTCTCAGGAAAATGAACTGAGATTATAAAGGATTTTAAAGATTTAAGTCTGAATCGTGAAAGATCGTGCAATATTATCATATAATAATAATAATATAACAATATAATAATAATAATAATATCAGATCTGCTGACATCTGGTGGCATTGAGGGGTTTGGCTCAGATGAATTTCAGCTGCGTCCTTTTTGTCTGCCATGAGTTGCCGTTGTGACGTAATCAGAAGGTTAAACGGGACTAGCTTTAAACCAGCTAACATAAGTTCACCAAAATACAGGTGAGACTTAAACAATTGCTGTTATAATATATCAGCAGGATATCAATAAATCGAGTATGAAATATGACATATATTATGTTGTCTAAGACAACATATTATAGCTTTATATTATGACATAGTAGCTTTCGATTAGCTACTATGTCAATACGACGTGTGTAAAGTCTCATTTGGACCATGTGTTTATCATTTTTATGTCCATTTAAGATCATCAGAATAGTACACGTTTACTAAATAGTTGACCTTTATTCTCCTCAAAGCATCTGCAAAATTTCTGAGATATTTTTTAACAACCATTATTGTTTATATTGTCACTCAATGATGTGGGAAAACCACAACTATTGAGACTTGTAAAGGCTATTACAGGGCCGTTGTTTTGTGTCACTTTTCCCCTACAGGTGGACTGTAAACAGGAGAAGCCCAGGATGGCCAGTGTAAGTGTTTTTTGTGTCCTAGGCACTAAAATATAAATTGTGTCAATTTAAATGCAATACAACCTCAACAACATGAAAACTTCATGTTTGTTGCTTTTGATTTTGGTAAAATAATCTTGTTCGCCAACTTCTCAGGCGCTCTGCCGCAGAGCTCGGCTGGTGACGTATCTACCAGGGCTTCACGTTCTGGTTCATCGTGTTGTAGGGACCAGAACTTTCTCTGAGGCGTCTGGGTCAGATGAACCTCACATGAGCAGCACAACACCTGACATCGGTAAATAAGCCCAGTTTTTATTTAAAGAATCATAAATTAAAAATTATGAATAAGACGGTGATGTTTGCAAAGACCATTTAGTAAACATCTCTGTTTGTTCTGTGTTTGTTGTGCAAAGCCTTAAGAACAGTGTGGCCCGATGAGACCATGGGCCCGTTCGGACCTCAGGATAAACGTTTCCAGTTGCCGGGTAATGTGGGTTTTGACTGTCATTTAGAGGGAACAGCAGAGCAGAGAACCGCCTCGGTCCAAAACGTGATGCCTGATGTTCTAACAGCTCAATCCAGCAGTGAGAGACACAGCTTTGTTCTGTCCCAGTTCATCAATGAGCTTCATGTACGATGGTTTCACATTAAATCTCATAAAAACTGTTTTTTGGAGTAAATCATGCAATTGTTAAGATCTTGGTCTTAAGTATAAATGACTTCAAAGTTGTTTGTTTGTTGTTTTCAAGTCATGTTAAGAAAAATGTTGTTAAAATAATATGACTTGTTTTTATTTTCTGTTTGTCTTCTTTGTTTATTTAGGAAAGTGATAATACAGCCACAGCACAGACCATCAATAAAGTCGAGCAGTATTTTGGTAACTCCAGTGTGGAGTGCGCTGTTCAGTCCTGCCCTGAACTGTTGAAGAAAGGTGTGTATTTTGTAAATGTGTAATGTAAAATGTGGCCACAAGAGGGCAGCACTTACACCTGTACTGTGAGGTTTAAGTACTGACGTTCATGCTGGCACGTGACTTCAGGTGTCTCTCATTCATCCTGTTATTCAGATTTTGAGTCGATGTTTCCTGAGGCTCCATCGACAGGGATGATGGTGGTCACAGTCACTCAGAAAACACGGAACGACATGACAGCCTGGGATGAGCAGGTGGACCAGGAGAGAGAGGAGCTGCTGGCTAAAGTGAGTCCATCTACTGAACGTTTAGTTTGTTAAAGCTGTTAAAGTCACACTGTCTATATCAGAAGCGTTTCCCGAATGCCATTTCTGACTGGGTTTGGTTATGCTGTTGTTATGTTTTAGAAGTATATTAGAACTCCCTTCAAAGTGTGTGTGTGTGTGTGTGTGTGTGAGAGATAGAGAGAGAGAGAGAGAGAGAGAGAGAGAGAGTTGACTATCTTAAAGATATTTCTTGTATCTTCAGTTTATCGCAGGTGCAAAAGAGATTTGTTGCGCTCTTCAAAACGAAGGATTTTGGGCAGATTTCATAGACCCATCATCTGGTCTCGCGGTAAGTCATGCTAACTCTTGAATCTGACATTTGGCTGTGAACATTCCCATCTTTAAACTGACCTTCTCTGTCTTCAGTTCTTTGGCTCTTACACAAACAACACACTCTTTGAAACGGATGACCGATATCGACATTTAGGCTTCCAGATCGAAGACCTGGGCTGCTGTAAAGTCATCCGGCACTCAGTGTGGGGGACGCACGCTTTTGTGGGCACCCTGTTCACCACCGCCCCGTCTGACAGCCGGATCATGAAGAAGCTACAAGGGAACTAAAGTTAATTGGTTCAAGATGCGGTGTTGCCATGGAAACAAGGTTAAGCTCGACACCAGAAATAAACTTCGGTGGTTCCTCACCAATCATGCTTGATCAACAGAATCAAAAACACTTGAAAAATCCTAGAAAATGTGTTTGTGTAGAACAACAGGCACTTTTGATGTAACTTTTGGGTACATGTCTATGCTTTCAGCAAAAATGTATCCTTTCTTTCTGTTGCCTTCCTTCTGTTATACCTCTCAAAGAGACTTTGGTTGTAGAGATGTTGTAGAGTGTTTAAATTTATGTTATAGTATGAAAATGAAAATCTTACAAGTGATCCTGGCCTTTTAGGCTAATTCAATAATATCAGATTTCTCTGTAAGTTCATGACATACGTACACACTAAATAAACAAGGTAATAACACTGACTCTGTTTGTTCTTTTTCCACCCTGTGAATAATTTGAACTTACTGACCTTGTATGTTGACGTTTTTCTTTTAAAAAAACATTGTTTAATAAAGTGTGTGAGGAATAAACATGCAGATGCTTTTCAATGTGGAATATTGAAGTCAGAATACACAAAAAATGTAAAGTATTTCATTTCATGACAAAGAAAATCATACGCTTACCAAAGATACATTGGTAAAACTGTGAATCAGGTGGGTGGGCGCTGGTGGGTTTTTCTCTTGTTAGGATAGTGATGACAAAAGCCAGGGCAGCAAAAGGAAACCTGATGTCAGAGGTCTGCGCAGACAATGGAACATTCACTGTCAGTTATCTGCCAACACTTTCCTGTTTTTAGAAAGCAGCTGAGATTTACATTGGTTTGGTCAAAGAGCCGACCGACATACCTGCTGTTTGAGGAGATATATCTGGACTTTACCTTTGCGCTAAACAAACAAGGGAAGGCGTTTACATAGTTAAAATTAAAGACTCCAGGTCTCTGCTGTAGTCACTTCTAGAAGTTGTTTTGATGACCTTTTGTAGGAGTTCTTGTGGTGCCAGGGTCAAGTTCTGTTGACGTTTGTAATCTGTCAGAGCTGATCATTTAGCGGCACAACAGAAGCTTCCAGATGTAATAAATGAATTAAAATGAATAATAAAATTGTGTCATCATTGTGTAATTCATTCGTCAGCTGAGTTAAAACGGTGACATCTGCTAAGCATGACATGCACTTCCCCGTCCAATCCTTCCTCAAATCTTCCCAAAGACTCTGCCTTCCTCTGAAGACACTTCACACTTACATCATTATCTGTTATTGTCTCCACCCTGTTTCTGGATTCACACGGCATTGAAGACTGAAGCCTGATGTTCAGTGTGTTTGGATTATTGAATGTGCTCCTCTTTGCCCTGCAGTCACCAGGTGTTTCTGAGTCACGTATATCCTCTGTCTTCCATCTGTTCACATCCATGTTCCCACGAGACTTTCCTTCACTTCCTGTGTCCTAGACAAATTCTGACTCGGAACGTCAAAATCAATGAAATGCTTCAAACCACAATCTGCAAACGTTTTTTTAAACTAAAATATTTACATTTAACTCTACAACAATAACTGCTATTTATTATCATCAGCAATGCTTGCTGATTGTTTTATCTCATGGAATATTAAACCTATATCTTTTATAATAATGCAGAACAGACTGTTGTCTTTTCCCCAAAGTAAAGAAGGGCTGCGTTTGTTTCTATTGCTGCTCAGTGTATCACAAATCTCTGCAGCAGAATAATCAAAATCTCAGCACACCCGTTCTGGACAGGATGTGCTGCTATGTCCTCCAACAATGAGGGTTGTTCTTTGGACTCCAGAGGTACCTGAGACCCGCAGCAGCCCCTGATCATTAAAAACATGTTACTTCTCACAGGAAATTTCACTTTGTATTGGCAGGGAATGAGCTGAGAAACTGGATTAGTGAAGGAAAAACGGAGGATGAGGACAGCTTTTGTTTTGGCTCAGAAACTTTAAAAGGGATTGTTAAAAGTTGATCGGAATAGTTCAAAATAAAAATCTCCCTCATGGCTATTTCAATTTAATGTGAATTGACAAATTATTTCTTCATTACGTGGAAAAGAGTGACCAGGATATTTTTCAAATGTACTGCTACTGTACGTTATGTTATGATTTCTAAATGGTACATATTTATTTCCCTAATTCTTTGCCTGAAGGACTAGTAGTGTATGTAAAAAGACATTTCTTAAGTTCTTAACCTTTAATATGTTAAAAAAAACACACAAAGAGACGGACAGCTATTCTGTTTTATTGTTTGTCCAATTATAAATTTGTTCAACTGTTGGAAGGTCATTGGAGAGCTTGGTTTCATTTGTCACAAACAACAGACTGTTGTTGCCCAAATATCCCAGATTGATTTTCAACCTGCAGTCCATCTGTGGTTCAAGTCACAGAAAGGGGTTTTGGGTGTTGACCTCTGACCTGTGTTTTTAGGCTTAATAGGGGTTGTGTTTCCTCTTTGCTTTTTCAAAGAACTTCAATGCCCCCATAAATCTGTAGCCTCATAAAAACAAACCTAAACATGTCTGGATAAATTAAATCCAAATTTAAAGTCATGTGAACTCAAGCCTCAAATATCAGCTTTAACTGGATAAAGAGAACAGATGTGGTTTGTTTCTTATGAGGTACTCTGGGGTTTTCCCATCTAGTTCCTCAGATAAGTTTTGCTCATGTACACCTGCACTGCTGTAACATTACAAACTGAGAACTCAGTGCTTTTGAATTGAGTGCTAAACTGTGGAAACATGGATACAAGGAAAACGGGGAAAAAACAGGCCAGGTTTAGAACATATAAAACTCAGCTGCAGTCAAAGCGGAAAATGGAACAAAATGCAGAAATATCTTTTGTGTGAGTTAGAATAACAGTACAGTATCGTTTAAAGTGACAACATTTACAGTTAGTTTTTACTAAAGCATAACTCTGTAATTTAGCCAAAACGTTTTTTAGCTTTTATTATCAGTAAACAAAATAACAGTAAACATGATGGATTTACATTAAATGCAACAGGTAAGAATCAACAGAGGAGTATTTACTCCAAATGCATGATACATATCCAAAACGTGTATATGGGAAAACACAGGGATATTTAAACGTAGGAAAAAAATGACATTTAAAATGAACTATGGCACACACTGGTGTGAAACATTTTCACTTCTTGGAATGAACAAAATCATACAAAGTTCTGCTTTATTTTTCAGTTAGAATAAAATGAAAAACTGATTTGACAACTGAACTCATTTTTAACAATATTCTTTGATATTTTATATGTGGACAACCAGATAGTTTGTCTGGTTAAACTCAGGTTAAAGTTTTTGGGCATTAGTTAACTGGCACTGACTGGTCTGTTATTACCTGAGTAAAGAGACACTTTGTTCTGATTCATCATGCCCTGAAAGTGAAACTGATTTCAGTGTAAATGCTACAACACGTTTCATAATTCACTAACAGAAGCAGATAAAGACACAGACAGGAAACGGCTTCAGCATATATTAAAGTCTGAAACAAATAATACTGCACTAAACACTTTTTTTCTTGACTGTTTTATCAGCCAATAATCATGATTATTACAATAAAACATAACAAGTGACAGACAAATGTGATACTGGAACATACAACATTATAATAATACAGACCTTCAATGGAGGCCAAATGTTATGGCAACACTGTCAGTCCACTACCCTTCCATGTGACAAATATCTGTACACAAGTGCTTTAGAAATGTATCAATATGACGAGAACAAACGGAAGTGCAAAACCTAACAGAATGTTCTATTTCTACAAGTTCCCAAACTTTTTGGGAAAAACGTTGGGAATGTTGGAAGAATGTTTTTTCATGTTTGGAAATGGCACGTCAAAAAAGATAAAAATAGTTGCCTATTTTGGGTGGTAAATTCACGCAGCTTGACCCCTAATGTTATTCTTTTTCAAGGGAAAACACGTTTAACAAACCGTTGAGGTTTTCTACAAAAAAAGATGATAAAAAAATAAATATGTCTATACAAATGTATAAAACAACTCACATTGATAAAAGAAAAAGTTGTGCAGTCTTGTTTTAGTTTTGTTATAAATATATCCCTCAACAATGTTATAAAACTGAGAAATCAGATTAGACCTATCACACATTTTAAACTTTTTAAAAACTTTACAAACCATATTCTCCATAAGGTTTTATAGAACAATGCTACAGTAGAACATCATGATGGAAACATCAATCATCTGACAGTTCATGTTGACAAATGTGAAGCCAACAACTGGAATTATATCTTCAAAATGACTTCCATGAAGGATTCACTCATCAGGAATGAGTCTCTCAGTTAATACTGTGGAGCAACAGAGCGGCTATACAGACAGACAGCAGCGTGTGACTCTGAGCTGGTCTCAAGCTTTTGTTAATGGGGGATGTTGTGGCAAAAATGGCGTCAGTCTCGTTTCGTGGGAGGGGCAAGTTGCAGATGTTCCCCTCACAGCAGGATGTGCAGACCTGGGTTAAGATATCCAATCAATGAACAAATGAATAATCAATTCACAAAGGTGTTAAAATTTGATTTGTGTAAAGTTGACTATAGGCAGCTAAATATAAAAAGGACCAATCACAATTCAGCATGCAAAATTGTGTAAGGCAATTGTGCAAATGAAAGGAAAAGCATAGCTGTTAACCTCAGAATGAACTTTTTAGTTCTAAATTTTCCCTTTAAGTTCAGCTGTGGCATTTTTACACCATATTTATCTCTCAATCTGCCCTCCTCATATTTGCCCCCTGCCCTCTGCATACCTCCTGTCCTGTGCTAAAGGTAAAAGGTAAAACACACACTTTTCAGCAAGGATTACTGACAGAAGGATTATGGAAGACTCACATTCAGCTAATGTGAGTTTAAGTGAACTGAACTCACCTTGTTTCCTTCATTGTCTGCATCAGAGCAGCCCGTGGTCAGACAGTCATTCAGAGCCACACAGCGCTTCGTCACCGCAAGTGTGTCTCCATCCCAGCTCATCTTATGACTCGTGTAGCAATATCTGCTCTCTGAAAGTCACACAGCAAGTTCTCAGTCAATTTTTCTCAGGGTCACGTTGTTAAAACACAATATTTACCCTTGACTTATAAAGAAATCAGATTCTGTTGGGAAAAGCAGTTTATCTCCAGGGATGTTTTGAATGAAATTTTGCCTTAAGCAACTTTAAAACAATTTAAATAACTGCCCTTGAAATACGACTCCTACAACCACACAATATTGCACAATGTATCAGAATGACAAGAAAACACAACTTAACCATGTTACACATTTCGGGAAATGCGTGTTTTCCTGCAGTATCCCAACAGCAGTCTGTGTTCATACTGAACGAATGAGTGTCTCATAAGGTCTGGAGCTTGAGTCATTAACACATGGCTGTAAATTAGCCTGAACACAGCGTGACCCTGCTTATATGAGAGGCTATTCATCATTTACTGATTGAATTACATGCAGCAGTCCTGG